>DVZN01001380.1:0-10288 GCA_018237365.1 Caria ino melicerta
TATTACTTTTATGTAAACTGCTATATTCATTCGTGGTAATATCTACCAGACATAAGATCTCACAACACAAACTTTAAGCAAACAACACTTGAATGTCTGGTCGTTGACAGTTTGAGGTGCTCTAAATTGCTTGCCTAATTTGTGCTTTTTGATGCAAGTGCAAGCAATCAATTGGCCAGATCTTTAGAGGCTTGTTTAGCTTTTAGGGAAACACACCTAAAGTGGTTCTCATGTCAAACACCTGGTTGTCACACCTAAACTGAACATCACTAGAAAAATTAACTGTGGCAGCCAGGGCAAAACTCTCAAAGTGTGGTGATACTACAATAATTTTTTTTAAGCAGTGAACACACAACTTGCGTCTTTGTGAGGTAAAATTGAACTAGAATAGACGCCCCAACTTGAGAGAACTTTATGAAATTTCATTGAAAGCAGAAAGCAGACATAGCAGAATTTGTAAGAAAAATAAATAAATATCACAAGAACTTTTTGCAAAGTTCAAAACAATGAGCGAAATTAAAAATTAAAAAACAGTACAGTTCTAACGGTAATTTTTACATTGAATAAATGTGTAAGTTAACATAATTTATAATACAAGTAACTATCAAGTGCTTACAAAATTTCTTTGAAATAATTAAACTGAATACATATTCAAATCATCTAAAAGATAATGAAATAAGTGAATAGCTTGCTTACTTTAAACAATTCTTTAAAAAATTATTAAGTTTTATAGCTGTAAAAAGCCAAGGATACACTAGGGGACAAATGCTCCACGACATAATATATCGGCAACATGTCAAGTGAAGCCGACCTATTTCACCTGACATATCGGCCGACAATACGCGATTTATGTTCGCAGCTAAAATAAGTTATATTTAAAATTTTGACATTATTTTTTTTTTATTCTTACATAGCTATTAATGAAATTTTAAATTGAGAAATTAAATTTTAATTGTTAAATATTATATTGGATTAATTTAAGAAAGTCTGGATTTTGACATTTATTTTATATTGACATATTAATTTTGATTTGTAAAAGTTTATTGATGATTATTAGATGATATTTTTTTGTTATTTCGATTTATCTGTTTTTGGATTTAGTAATACTGTTGATTAATATAATTTAATAAGTAATAACATTTGCATGCCATTGTGTGGTAAAATAGGAGGAACTATCGCTTGTTATAAAATTTATAAAATGTACCCTATTTAATGCAAATAAACGAATTGAATTGAAAAAAAAAAAACGTCATGTAGAGTGAAGTCCGGCAACGTCGCACTACTTCATCCAACAACACTGGTGACAAGTGTCGCAGATATTTTTTTTATAATGTTGGAAGGCAGACAAGCAGACGGATTTCCTGATGGTACGAAATTCACGCCGCCTATAGACACCAAAGGTTGCATATTGCACTGCCAACCTGAGGCCAGGATGTTAGACCTCGTGCAAAAGTATGTTAACCAGCTACCTCACCCTCCAAACCGGAATACGTCAACGGCAAGCACTGACGTTATGACGGCAGGAATAGGTAAGGCGATGGTACCATTCTACACAGGCGAGCCGCTGCAGGGTTCTACCACCTAGTAAGAGATCGCGGTGTTAGTGAAAATTAGCCTATGGTCGCCTTTTAAGAGCTGCCTGGCAGGAAGGCAGATGGTCTATTCTGCAAAGAAGCCTGGACCAACACGGGTCAATTCTCTACTGTATCCTTGGCTTTGAGTTAGTTGTTTGGTATTTTCCATAGTTGGTTTTTCTGGATGAACGAACACTTGTACTGTTTTACATATCACATTTAATTTGATATTATTTATATAGTTCGCTTTCACAGGGTCATTATATTAATATACTAGCTGTTCCCCGTGGCTTCACATGCGATTTTATTTATCTATCATATCTTTATATATCAAAATACAAAGTAAGATATAAGACTCCCAATATCATTCACAGAACTCATGACAAACAAAATGAACAAACTACATTCAACTTAAATTGACTCTATGCTGCTCCACTCGACTCTACTCTGCTGCACTCAATCACACTTCACTGCACCCTACCTCATGCAACCCCATCCCACCCCACGCAACCGCACCCCACCCCACCCTATCTGTTCCAATCGTACCCCACCCCAAACTACACCATCTCTCCAATCCCCAAAGCACCATTAACATCTTTGATTTCTATAAGCTGCATGTATTTCTTATCATCAGGAAATCCAACTACAATTCAAAAAACATTTTCCTTGGAGGTGATTAATCAATGCCACTTGAGGAGCAAGTGGCCTGTTTACAGCCTAAAAAACTTCGAAGCCAACAACTTCAAAAGTAAGTATTTAACTATGCAAAGTTTAAAACAAAATAACTTACATTGATTTCTTCTGGAACTACCAGCTGGGATGCAATTATCATCTCATGGTCTGTCAGCTTATCCAAGACTACTGAGTGTTTGCCACCAATGCCAGCTCTGCAAGAGATCCTAACATAAGCAAAACCTCAAATTACTACATATGATAATAATAAAAAATATATACATAAAAAATATATATGTAAAAAAGAACTGGCAGTTTTTTTATGCCATTTTTTTAGTTATCTATTTACTATTTTAGTTATTTGTTATACAACTAATTTTATATTCTATACTACTATATAAAAAGTATATTTGTATAATTAATTAATGTTTAAACAAAACTGAGTGGTCTTTGATTTGTTTATGAATTACTAGTTATCATAATTAACCATAGCAGTTGGCATAGTTATCATAGTTAACTCATTGCTATGGCTTTCTTTAGAAATTCATCTTTGACATTATCTTTTGAAATAAGAGCTTTATTTCCACCATAGGAAATGATTTAGCATTGATCATTTATTGTCATTATATTTTAACCAATTTACCCAAAACTTTGACAAATTATGCACTGAAATCTTCCTCAGGATACTTTGTTTATTTGTGAAAACCACATGTAAAAGTTAAAAAATTAATATGCAACATCATAAGGTGAGAACATGTTGTACGTATAAATGTAAAACATAGGCTTACTAAATAGTATGTATGTAATAGTAAAATTAAATTAAATTCTTGATTGATTTTGAATAAATTTCAGGGACTGAACATCAATCTTCTATACACATAAATAAACTTGTAATGTATGTTTGTAATATTAAAATAGCCGCTTTTTCGAAAATGTGTGCATATGTATACAATTTGCGGAAAAATTGCTGAAAACAACTCACTGAAAATAAATCACTGAAAACTATTTGCCGAAAACAATTAACCGAAAATACAATTAACCTAAAACACAATTCACCAAAAATACAATTTTCCGAAAGTACAATTTTCCGAAAATACAATTTGCCGAAAATACTATTTACCGAAATTATTATTCACCAAAAATACTATTTAGCGAAAATACAATTAACCGAATATACTATTTAGCGAAAATACAATTAACCGAATATACTATTTAGCGAAAATACAATTCACCGAATCACAATTCATCGAGTTACAATTTACCAAATCAAAATTTACCAAATCAGAATTTGTTGAAGATTCAGAAAAATCGCCATAAATACTGTTTGTAATGATTACATGCAATTTTTTTACAGATCAATATTACAGATTTTGTTGAAAATCGGTGAATATTTATAGAAGTGTTCAGGTATAGCGGAAAATGATAACAGATCTTCAACTAAACTAAAATTATCATAGACTGTCAACTATTGCGGGATACCTACTCCATTTCAAAATATAGAATGCTATACTATGCTGTTTTCATTTTCATTTGTAACTACAGACAGAAATTCTTAATGTTTTTTTTGTGTTATGTAACAGGCGATATTCATTATGAATTATGTGGTTAGAAATTTACATAAAAAAATTGGCCAAGAGCGAATTGGACTCGCCTATGAGGGGTTCTGTAGCAGTAAACAAATAAGCCTGACTTTCAAATTCCATTCATACAGTGCCCATAGTCTCCAACTAAAATGACTGATATATGGACGGACGGATTGTCTTTCAATGGAAGAGAGTTTATCAGAAAGTGACTGTTTTGATGTACGTCTCAGGATTTGTAATTTATCTTTCTTCTTCTAGTCCAATCTCGAATGATTCTTTTACCTCTGGAAGCCTTCGAGCATTTAGAACCAATGATCTTAGCTGGATGCTTATCTTTGACCGAATCGACACTTAACAGCAGGTGATTGTAAGCAAATACCAACCTATTCATTGTAAACAATGTAGCTACAGTCAATCACATCGCCCAAGAAGTTTTCAGAATTTATTTTGTTCAGTTTTCCTTGATGACGAAATACTCTGCAAAATTTGCTTAGTTGATAGGTTGAAGTCACGATTCGGTGAGTTATGATTCTGTAAATGTTGATTCGGCAAATTGGGATTCGGCGAATCATGATTCTGCAAATTGTGATTCGGTAAATTGTATTTTTCGATGAATTGTATTTTCAGCAAATTGTATTTTCGGTGAATTGTATTTTTGGTGAATTGTATATTCGGTTAATTGTATTTTAGGTTAATTTATTTTCTGTGAATTGTTTTCAACATTTTTTCTGCATATGATATGTATACATGGCACATATACCAAATCCCTTTTTTTACAATTTTTATCTGTCTGTGTGTTTGTTCTGGCTAATCTCTGAAAAAGCTCCACCAATTTTGATGGCATTTTCACTGTCAAATTTAAATGCATTTTTGACACATTTATCAGGAAAAGGCTTCTAAACCACATTTTTATATTGCTGTGGCAATGGAATAGGACATTGGCGAATCAAACAGAGATATAATGAAATGGAATGGAAATAATGGATTTTTGGATTTCTTTAGTTTTGACAATGTCTTTACAGACTGTATGTATGTATGTATCTAGACTCAATTAACAACACTTTAAGGTCATATGCTATGTAGTTTTCATAAATAAACATGTCAATGCAAGAATTGATGGGATTATGACAAAAGATGGGAGCAGTTTTTTTACAATTACTAATATTCTTGTAAATAACGATTAAGATTAGTAAATTTTGGGGGCATTTTATATAATTCCGTGGACATGTTAAGAATAATAAATGTATTTATTTTTACAATGCAAGTGGCATTGTGAAAATAAATACACTGTCACTTTCTTAGTTTAGCTAAGATTACCGCCATTTTACCTAAGACCATTCAATGACTGACTATGATGAATTTTGACTATTGTGCATCATTAAAGCCCAATGTTTCAAAATCAAGTGATGACTAGACGCAAATTCATATAAAACATGATAATTGCCAGTTCCATTGCCTATACGAAACCTAAGATGAAGAAGTGAACTGTATGTATGACAACTATATGTATTGGCCAGTTAACAAATTTGCTTCTTGTGAAAAATGTATTGCACAATGTGTTAAAAACAAAATTGATTTTTATATATGTAGTAATTTTGACAAACTTGTTGATAATGTATACTAAATTATGTAATACCCACTAAGGTCTATTACTATTTATATTCTTTTAGTATAGTGCTTTTGCATTAAACTAATACACACAAACCTAATAACCATGCGGAGTGAGGCTTTTTAAGAGTCCATGTCAGAGTGGGGAGTTTTAACTTCATTATAAATGTAAACCTTCTGACCAGTAAAAATGATTTAGGTAGAATAAAGTGAGGGTGCTAAAAAATACTTAATCTCACTACGGAATTTATTTGGTTTCAGGTCGCAGAAATAAAATTTAGGAATAAGTCTATAGTAATAGAGAACGGTTATGGTTTGGTTCTTTGAGCATTAAAATATCAAAAGTTACTAATGTTTGAAAATCAATACTCACTTGCGTAACTGTTCCCGCGCTCTTTCCTCAGCCTTCTTACGACTTTTCGAAGTAGGATCTATTTGGTTTACTAGCCATTTAATTGAGAAATATGTCACTGCTGATACAAATGCCACACGAATTGCCATTTGGAATACATCGTTTCGGGTAAATGCTGAACCTTCCACCATCATGCCGCACTATGAAAATAGGTTATCACAAAAAAACTTGAATATTATCTTGTACACGTTACTTTTAAAGTTAATTTTAAATACAATTACAATTATTTTGTTCAATCCAATTACTACTAGTAGTACATTCCTTTCTCTAAGTTCTTTTCAGTAAATTTTACGATTAGACAACTGACAACTGACAAGACAAAGGCCAAAGACAAAGGTATTATCTAGTGTCGCCAGCAGTTGCTCAATTTTCTCCCCTCCTACAAATAATTAAATTTTAAAACGCCCTAAAACTCCGGTATTTTATAATTTTGTCTTATAATTTTGTTGTGTATGTCTTTACAGGTCACTGGCTCGTCACCATACATTTACGAGACTAAAACTAGTTTATGTCGTGCCTTTTTCAACTCTGAGATTGGCAGAATCACCATTATCTCGGTGGAGTCCAAAAAAACAAGAATTGAATTGAACCTGCCATATCTATATTATTACAGTTTACTTTGAAAAAAACTAAATCTATGAAATTATGTGATTTATATAAAAGTTTGACTGATTTAAATGTCGCTATAAATAGAAATATTTACATTTACTGGCGCAAAATCGCGACCCTTCATGATCGGTAGCTACAAACGTACCTATAAGTGTCGTAGCCACAGACCAAATACTATATAGGAGGTCGTAGCCTTAGGGCGGTGCGTCGCCATCTTGTGGCCTTATATGTAAGTTTTCTAGCTGCGCTTTATTGTTTAAATGATATGACTACTATTTACAGTGTTTATATTCACAATTAATTGGTAGTTATTAATGAGAAAAGTTGATAATGTAAGAACATAAAATCATTGATTTGATTGGTTTCAAAATATTGTACCTATATCAATTCGAAATTCGAAGTATCCAAAACATCGAATCTGGTAGCCGATCATCTATTTGAATTTCGAATTGATGATCGGTTACCAGGTGCGATGGGAATTGGGAAGTGACTGCAGTTAGTAGTGGGACCAACTCGCCTACACAGCATGGTGACTGTGGGCAAACCCCCCCCCCCTGCCCATTCTAGTAGAGGCCTACGTCCTGCTGTGGCATGCAATGGACGTTTTATAGTATTGGAAATGCAAACAAGCAGACGAATTTCATAATGGTAAGAAATTCACGTGGTTTATAGACATCAAGGGCGGTAATGGTAGGTAACAAACCTGAGTTTAACAATAATATTAATTTTAAAAATAACAATGATATTAGCTATCGTGCAAAAAACTTTTACTGACTACCTAACTATCTTAGTCAATCACAAGCACTGATGTTATAGTGGCAGGAAAAGTAAAGTAGTAGTATCAATCCGGGCGCGCTGCAAAATTCTACCACCTAGTCAGAGATCGCAGTGTTAGTTACAGTAAGCCTATGCTCGCATGTTACGAACGCCTGGCTGGAAAGTATATGGTCTATTTTAAAGGATTAACACGGGGTAAGGTTGATGTATGTATGTGCGCCCGTATGTGTGTTTAATGAAATTAGACGCTGTTGAAGCGGTGTAATAATATTAAAAGCAGATAAGAATCGAACAATCCTGCCAATTAAAAGATACCTATTTAAAAGAAATAACTTCTTAACTTTTGATTATTTAAATTTTCTTAGCAGGTAATTAAAAATAGAGAGACGTCTACGACTGGAAGCCAAATCACAAGAATTGAATTGATTATCAGTAATTATTATAATAACACGAATGTTCACGATATATGGAAAGATACCTGATGATAAATGATTATTTGAATGGTCATCATAGTCGATTTTAAAGAGGCGTCTTAATTTTGGTGGGATCGCAACCTGACATGGGTGCGGGTTTATTCATAAGATTCTATATTTTGTGGAAACACAGAGTGAAGTAGCCAAAATTAGTGGCATTTTGTGTTATTTTATTCAGTGAATGTGCAGAAATGAAGAATTCATGAAGGAATCGATGTTTCACGTGTTTTCTCATTACCGCCAAAACTCCCGCGAAAAGCTTAAGCAAGTTTGCCTGGTAACAAGGCATAACGACATAACTAACTGGGACAACTTATAATGACATGACGATACAATGACTATAATAATATTGAATATGAAGATTTGAAGAGTATCAATGAAAAAGACTAAGATATGAAGAGTTGAGAAAACGATGTATTAATAATATCACTCACAAAGTGAGGCTCCTGATTTTACCGAATCGTACAATAACTTGATGCAAATTAATATGAAATTAATATTAAACTTGACAAATGACAGCTGCCCTTTTTGCCCATGCTAAGAGTTAAAAAAAGAGGTGTTAAACAGCTGTAAGCTGTAAGTGTTGACATTTGACATACAATATTTATATGGTTTGTGAATTGTCATTTGTCAATTCATAATCAAATGTGTCAGATATTTTCTAACCTCAAACGAGATATTGGTAAGGATTAAAGTTGTGGATTAAAAAATATTTAAACTCTGTACCGAGATGTAAATATTAGAAAAGTGAAAATTATAATTTTGATATGATTCAGTAACATAATAAGTTATATTATTGTATTGTATGATTTAATATATATACGATGAAGAAAAAAGTAGCCAAAGTGAAATCAAAATTTATCAACGCTCGAAAAACGTTACGAAAGGAAAAGCGAAAGCTGAAAAAACAACACCGTCAAGAGCATTATTTAAAGAAAACTAATACAGTGCACGATTTGAATAATGCCATTGGAAGATTTGTAAAGAGGCCCGACAATAATCCTCGAGATCAAGTTACAAATAACAAAGTAAGGTTTTGGACTTCTTGTTTAAGCTACTTTTAACTACATAAACAACAGATCATGCACTCAGAAAACTCGTATTCATAGAAACAACATGTATTTTGCAATATGTTGGCAATCGCCTCTGTTGACTGTGGTCGACTGGTGTCTGTTTCCGACTGACGCGAGAAGCCCCGGTTCGATTCCCAGGTCGGGCAACTTGTTTTATGAATTATTTTATAAAAAAACGGCATTTTTTTCGATCCACCAGATGGTAAGTGAGGAAGAGATCAAAGATGGAAGAATACTAAGATAGAAGATGCTTATTCACTCTTTCCTTGAAGATGCTCAAATCGTACTGAGCAGGAAATACCTCCCTTGGCAGAGTGTTTCAGTCCTTATCCGTTTGAATTATGAAAGATTTGATTTGTCATAAGAAAAGTTAATTGTTACGAGCCTGTATTAGATTTGTGCCTAATTGACAATGGACTTGCCATTGTCGGTAAATCGTGGGTGCATATTAGTATGTATCTCTGCCTTTTCGAGAATATATGGGCATGACAATATTATTTTTTGACAAAAGACATTTGCTTCTATGAATATAAGAATTTTTTAGTTAATTTTGGATATATAGCTTAATTGTGTACTTCATTCACTATTAAAACTGACACACATTCAGCATCTATTGTATAATATATATTGTTTATTAATTACTGTTAATTTTGGGTTTATGTAATAAAACATTAATTTACTATTATCCATATTACACCATTTTTATTTTTATTGTTAGAGTATTTATGACATTTATACAAAGTCTGTTACACAGATTGACAATTATATTTAAAGAGTTAGTCCAAGCTCCTTTGTAAAATAAACTAAATGCCTTCCTGTAAGATATGCCATAAAAAATGATCCCATGCCATGCCAGGTCATGACCTCTAACTAACTGGTAGTTTGACAGTGGCTTGTCTGGATTGGTTCCACCATAATATCTATTCCTATCTAAGACAACTATGCAGCCTTATAACCTGACACTGTCCAATATACAAGCATCTCAGCAGGATGGAAGTTATAGACAGCCCTCTATGCAGGGCGGGCCTCACCCGGGATGAAACGCTGTACCATATTCTTATAGAATGTGAGGAACTGGAAGAAAATAGGAGGAAGTTCCTAGGCGACCCACAACCAATGCCAAACATAATAGGAAAAACAAAATTTATTTTAAATTTCTGGAACGAACTGGGGTGGTCGAACTACACCAAATCAACATCTGGACAAAAAAGGCCTACACACAGTATAAGTGCAGTCACATTGTCCTGCCTGGATAGATAGTTAGATAGAATATATATTCCTACCACCATAGTCATAAAATGTTCTATGTAAACTGATTTTAATTTTAATAATTAATTACTATGTCGATTGCAATTTTTTTTTAATTTAATATGTTGCAATGGTTGATTGCTGTCACAGGATACGTACATTTCTAAAATGAGATACTAATTTCGCCTCTGTGGTGTAGCGGTACGGCTTTCGCCTGTTAAGACCGCTAGCCGCTTAGGTCCCGGGTTCAATTCCCAGG
>DVZN01001381.1:0-10286 GCA_018237365.1 Caria ino melicerta
TAAAGCCCAGAAATACATACTATATGGATTAGAGACAGATAGACTCTGTGTTCATGACATTAATGCCCTTCTTGTTGACAACCAAATCCGAACCTCGTCGTTTGTCGGACTCATTAGGCGTGTACGCTAACTACTTGACCAAAGAGGTGAGCCAGATGGTGTGAAGTACCAAGTCATCAGCATCCTTGAGGCAGTCTGGACTGTCTACATGTACACATAAGGTGATTACCTATGTAACGTCGGTGATGTGTGATGCTTCAAAATCTAAACCTCGACTATCTTTGGCAAATTCTCTGTCAAATACCTGATACGTCCGCTTCATATGTTCATTCAATCATTCGCCTGTTACAGACCACTGTTGGACGTAGGCCTCCCTAGCAGGCGGCAGGCGGGTTGGTAACCACAATGTATGTCTTTTACGGACTGTGTTGTCACCAGGAGGCGCTGCTGCCCACCTCCCGGACAGACTCTTATTTGCCTTTTACTATGTATATTATTTTAGCTATGTACCTTTTTTATTGGAATATGTTATGACCGCCTTCTCACCTAATATTTAATGACGATGTGGCCGAAGGTGGATATGCCTACCTAGATACGCCTATTCACTCTGGCCTTATATATGGCTAGGGTATAATGTTTCGGAAATACACTCGCAGACAGAGATTTTAACTCCCTAGCCGTTCGCATAAGGAAAGAGGATCAGAATTGTTACGTGCGGATAGGTGGCGGTAAGCGTCTTGTATGCGGAGGTGGAAAAGGGGCCAGTTGAATTAGATCGTGTAATTCTTAAGCATACTACCCAAAATGTATTCTAAAGAAAATGTGTACTTTGCTAGGGGCCAAATGTGAAGATGTGACAGGAAGCGATATATAAATACGTATCAAAGAAATTACAGGGCAGATAAGTATCATGAGAACAGTGCGGTGGCGTGCCCCGGCGTCGTTTGTCCGCACCGATATATGGCGAGATGCGACGCGGATAGCCGCCGCCTATCGCGCCCAGCCTCGCCCGGGAAACGATCGCGTGCCCTCGCGCTACCTCCAATTTGTTACGATACCGCTGCGCTGCTCTCCGCTTGGAAACATTTATACATTCTATTTGTCTGCTTTTCATCATTTTTAATATTAAAAGGCAAACAATTATAGGGTTTTTCTAGTATTGCATTAAACAAGCAGCCTAAACGCTAAGGATAATTAATAATAAATATCCCTGGACAAATGGTACATATTGGTCTAACTCCAAAGTAAACAAATTATTTGTTTGTGTTATGATGTCAACTATATTAAATATACATAGAAATACATACATATGTATACACACACACACACACATACACACATATATATACCAGAATAAACATCCAGACCCAGTAATGCAAACGTCTATGTTTATCACTCAAACGCCCACCCACGTCAGGAATCAAACCCCAGCCTCGCTATTCGTCGACGTCGTCGTCCTCGTATTCGTCATCGAGGCTACGCTCCCCACTCGGCCAGCAAGACGGATGTTGTAAAAAAGTATGTTGTTAACTGCAAGGATGCTTTAATTTCTCTGGGTTACGTCACTTTACCAGCTCCAAACGGGAACATAACTTGGCAAACGCAGAAGTTATGGCGGCAGAGAGAGGTAATGCGAGTCCTCGCACTGCTGTAACTTAGATGGTACCTACACTAACATGTATCTATAATTGACTTACAGTTCTATTTATTTACTTACTGTATCAATTTTCTTCCTTAAACAAAGTGTAAGTCCAATTAAAGGTTATGATTAGTGACAAGAAAATCTACTTTCGCGTTTGATGTGCCTTTTTCTTTAATCACCTTATTGGTCGAGTAGTTACTGCACTCGCCTAACAAATGACGAGGTACAGGTTCGAATTCCAACAGGAGCAGGTGTTTGTGAGATGAACGGAGAGGTTTGTATTTCTGGGCCTGCATACATATACATATACCGTCAGGCAGCTAGATATTTTGTCTACTTAAAAGAAGCCTAAAACCAGTGTGGCATTCCATTGTATCTCTGTTTGATTTGTATATTTCTATAACGCTAAAGGGTGCTGTGCAGCAAATTCCTTGGGCATGGAACCTCCACCTGCCTATCCCTGCCTCCACAGTGCCAGTGCCTACACTGTCGTGGTTCGGTCTGCAGTGTGGTGCCTATTGACTGCAGTTGTATGTTACCACCAGGAAAGTCGCTTGGTCATTGTTTTAGGCCATAAAGAAAAATAAACTAATATTAAGCGATGCATACTGCGGGATATTAAACATCCTCTACAGTAGTTCCACACGATCCCTCCCACACAACAATAATGAGTACTTTTTTAACAAACACTACTTTGTTCTTTTTTTAAATAAATAATATTTTTTATCAATGCTCTTTTGTATTTTCATCTTATATAAATTTATAAAACAAATAAATAATTTGTGTCCGTGCGCAATATGAATGTCCGTGTAGGTATAGGGCACAATAATCGAAAAGCACGGACAATTAATGAATCGCAAGTTGCAACTAAATAAGAATTGTATTTCTTTGTGGAATATCTTTAATTAGTTTACGTTGGTGGAGTTATTATTATTACAAAGAGCGCCGGTGTAGCCGATAGTAGGCGTGTATTACGTAGTAACAACAAATTCGCACTACCTAGAACGTAGCAAAAAAATTTATGAAATGTACCACTGCACGGTGGAAAGTAAGTATGCCAAGCAAATTTTTAGTTTTGCCAATGCGAATTGATAGTCCTGTGGTCCCGTGATATATTGGGATAGCTGTAAAGCTTATTAACATCAGACAGTTTTAGGCAAAATGAAATTCGCGCGCCTTAAACAGCCAAGAGGTAGCCAGGTCTTCTTTTACCTAAATCATGTGCTAACATTATGTTACCATAAGAAAGTATTTGACAAAGTTGCAGTGGCCTAGCACACCTAAGTACAAGTAACCTTTAGACAAAGAGCTCAGATGAAATTGTATAGTGGCCGTCCGGCGGTGTAGCGAGCTGGCTTGACGTACGGCCTGTAATTGGCCACTTAATTTAAACGAGAGCGGGCAGATACTGCGATGGATTAGGTGTTGGTCGCGGAAGTCGTTACGGCGCAGATATATCGTGGCGGCTCCGATATTTATTGGCCAGATATCAAATACGTGAATCACGATCCTGAGACTAATAACTAGCATTTTATTTTTTGAATTATACAACTTTTATCATCAACAATATATTTTAATTAGTTTCATTTCAATAATTTTTAAAGTTTTTTTTGATGCGTTTTGTGATGTTATAGGCTTTTGTTGTCGTATGATGGCCAACGTGATGTAGGTTCCCACTCGGTAGAACACTGTACTACCCAAAAGTAATTTGAGCTGTAGAGGTCAAGCCGACTATCAGCTATAATTTATTTCGAAAAAGTTATTGTGCGCTGTTAGTCGCTGAATGTTAGTGATTACACAAAATAAGGTAAATAATTAACTTTATGACCTATCATTATAAACTTTCTGTATGCAAAACGAAATTTACGAACGGCAAGATAGGTACAGTTCCTTTTTTATTTTCTGATACAGCGCTGCGACAGCACCGGATTCCATCTTACATATTCCTGCTGCCACGTCGTCGGTGTTTGATGCTATGTCAACATCAGACAGGGGATAGGGTAGAAGGTAGATTATGGTTATAAGCGATTGATTTTTCTTAACGTTAAGAGAAGAGGGAGAGAGAGAGTGTGATTTAAGTAGGTAAGTACGTAAGAAGTATGTTGTTCACTGTCTCGTGGAAAAAAATAAAAGATTGAAACAAGGATACAATATATTCTGTAAATACAAAAATCGACGGATTTTTAAAGTCAACTGAGAAAAGTTCATGATACATGAAAAAAAAATATAGTGTCAAAGAGCTAATTTCTTTGTTGGGTAAGGTAATTTTGAACTTGCTTGTTTGTCAGTAAGTGGGGATGTATGTCTGAAACAAAGAAAGAAAACAGTTTATGGACAGAACAACATGCGCGTTTCAGAAGTTGTTGCTGAGTCAATGATATATTTATATGATACCTATTGAATATTCTACCACATCATGTATCGTGGCGTGCAAAATATTAATCAAAAGATCTGTGGTACGAGCGAAATAAGGGGGCCAGCTAGTGCTGTTTCATTATGTGTAATAGAGTATTCACGGTAGGTAGTACAAACAACGAGTGCAGATTTCAGTGCATGTCATAACCGTGAGTTAGATACGGTGGGAAAGGCACGCCTCAGATGAAGATAAGCGTATCAAGTCTTGGAGGTCCGGGGTCAGCGCCAGGAGCGCGGAGCCGGGCGGGGCGTGGCGACGCCGCCATTGGCTGCGGCTGCCCGACAATAGCTGAAACTCGAGAGGCTCTTTATGGCCGCTACCTCCAGCGACGCTCGCATTGTTACTTGACGCTTGGCGAAAACCCAGCTTTGTGATCCACTTCACTGGGGCTTTGGAAATTAACGAAGAAAAGAAAGAAAGACACAATGGCAAAATGTGTGTATTATATAGGTATACTTCACGTTGCGCGCGGATTTCACCGTGATTCTTAAAATATTGGAGGACAAGTAAGCAGAGGGATTTCCTGGTGGTAAACATGCACGCCGCCTCAGGACAACAGAGATAGTAATATTGCGGTAGCACCCTAAAGCCGTAAATGTTAAGTCTCGTGCAAAAGTAAGTTACCGGCACTCTTACCACTGAAGCAGGACTACGTCTGTACTGATATTATGGTGGCAGGAATGGGTGAGGCTGTGGTACTAATCCGAGCGAGCTGTTGTCAAACTCTACCATCTAGTAAAACGTCAGTGTTAGTGACATAAAACCTACGCTCGAGCTGCCTGGCAGGTAGTCAGTTTGCATATTCAATAAAGGAGCCCGGGTCAACACGAGGTTAAATCAGCCGCCTAGCTTACTCCAGTACTTCCGTCCTTACGTATATTTTTATGCCATAAATAATAATTTGACTAACTTAGATATCGGCTAGCAAAATATCTCAATTTGCGTTTTGTTACGGAGTGAGTATTTTGTACATTAGTACTATTATTATCTGTTCTGTAGTCAAACGTTACGTGTAGGTACATTCGTTTGATGATAGCAACGAAATTGTAGCAAAAAATATCGATAAAATCTTTTTAGATTCAGGGAGTTCCGTCATCGACCCGTATTATATTTCAAAATGAATGATTATAGCAGTATAAACCTTCTTGGCCTACACAGCTCTTTGTCTTTAAGGCCGAGCAAAGGGCTCTAACTAGGTGGTGTGGCTAAGAACTAAACTTAAAGTCTGCTGTCGGACTTACGACACGTATTGTTTGCCAACGAATATGTTTAGTAAATTACATCGCGTAGAACAACAGGATCGCCATCTTTTATGCGTTTCATTGATTGCTCTAATTTGTGAGTAATTTGGAATATAGCCACAAAAGGAAATGTTTGTGTTAGTTCCACGAAACGTATGAATGTTTCGACTTTCGGGGAGACGTATTTGGCGGGCAATTAGAGACGTGAGCGGAGTACGCATGAGTCCGCGTCGCCGGAATACTTAACTGCTGATTCACTCTCTATCGTCGTATTTTTTATAGTAGTGCGCTTCATCAGCCAACTTGCCAACCTGGTCGTCAATCCAGGTGCCGTGGGTTACATACCAATAAGTACCTACCTCTAGGAGCTCACAACTCAGCTTGCTCTCCACCCCGGCGTCGTGGCAAAACCTGGCAGCAAAAAGTACTTTTGAAAAAACTGAACTTTAATTAATGATGATATGAATAATTTGATTTCTTTTCATCGTATAAACCATACTAGTTTGCTGGATTGAATAACGTTGCTAGGAGTATATTCTCCAAAATCATTTATCGTTGGTATATTCAGAGTTATTTCTTGTAGAATAAAATATCAACATTGAGAATGTCAGCACATCGCTAGTTTAGTCATGTATGATGGAGTATGGGTTGCATTGTCATTTGTCGAGATGAATCTGTTTTGAGCCAGTTAAACATCATATAATTCGTCCGTAACGTAGACACGCTACGATGAAAGAATTTTAAGTTGTTTGATATCAATCTTGTAAAATTATGTTGTAATTCGTTCTCATTTTTGTGAAAGTCATATTTAAAAATAATATTTCATACTATCGATCCACCCTGGCTTCGCACGGGTGAAAAACTAATATTAAATACATTACTGAATGCCTCTCATAGACTAAATATTAGAAAGCTCTAAAAATTATCAGTGTTTCTCTATTACTTTGTGCATGTATTATACATATAAACCTTCTTCTTGAATTACTCTATCTATTAAATATAATCACATCAAAATCCGTTGCGTCGTTTTAAAGATCTATGTATGCTTAGATCTTAAGTCTCTACATAGACACTCAATGGTACATCACGATTCCCAATAATTTTATACTGTTAAAGAAATCGAACAGTTATCTTTAAACTCGGCATGAGTTTAAAGATAACTGTTCGATTTCATAACATATTTGTGTATTTTTTGGCTTGTCGTAACGTGAAAAGAGACACAGTGGCTTAACTCAAACAACGGAAGAGTGCACAGTGTTTTCAATAGGATAAAACGATTTTTTCAGAAAGTAAAGCTGCGCGGGCCCGCTGGACAGTCTCTAGGATAAATGGTAATTTCTCACTTTCTCAAGAACAGCATTGCAATAATCATATAGTTCAATATATATACAACTAGTTGTCACCCGCGGATTCTTCCGCGTGGTAAAAAAGTCACCTGTCATACTGTCAGAAATTTTTTCCGACTTACTTGACTGGATACATACATACATATCTTTACGCCAAGTCACGACTCCTACATACTTGCTTAGCTTCTTCCACATTCATTACTCTCTTCATACATACATATTGATGTATGTAACATACATACTTGACTGGATGTTTATCGTTATATTATATCCAAATGATTTAAGCAGTCTTTGCGTGAAAGAGTAACAAACATTCATCCATATTCACAAACTTTCGCATTTATAATATAGTAGGATATATATTATATTGATCTCATTTTTTCACATGAGACAACATATATTTTTCTCAAGTTTAAAAACAAAGAAAGGGCCTTTGTGTGATGATCATAGTACAAAGTGTTTGTATTTCGGGAAGCATACATTTACATTTCAGTATTTGTATGTGCATGTACTTCTGTTTATTAAAAATTGTTAACCAACGCTAATGTTACAAGCAGGCGAATTGCAAATGTTCTTTTTTTAAAATAAATCATCGAGAAGATTTTCGTTCATTAAAGTATTACAGTCCACTGCTGGACGTAGACCTCCCCCAGTTCATGTTTGTTTTGGACTGTATCTGCATGAGGAGCGCTTCTGCCCACCTCCCGTAAACCTCCCCTAATTGCCTTTTAGATGACATGGGGTGGTGCGATTTTACTCTGCCGCCACACACGGCAAGTATTTAAAATAAGACCTATACTTGGATATGAAGTGTATTTCGGAGGTCACGAGAGGGCTGAAATAAAAAAACAAGCAGGTTTTAAACGAGTTTTGACTCGTTATTATGATAACTATTTAATAATGGATCGCGTTAGTTTAAAATCTAATAAGTTTCTATGAGTAAACTAAGTTAATTTTATGAGTATACTAGTTGGCAGAAAGATATGAAGTGTATGGGATTGGTTTGTGCAATTGATCCAATTTGATGTATTTATGTAAAGCGTGGTAATTGCTAATGTGCAAGTCGTGAGGGGCACCACCGCCCCGCGGCAGTAAATTGATAGTGACCTTTGCTTGCAGCGGGATCGGGAATTAATATCGTTTGTTAATTAATGTCGATGCCACGTTTGCCGTTAACGTCTCACTAGCACCCGCTAGCGTCTGGAGCGCCCTTAGACATTGCGTTTACGTAGAGCGTGGTCATTTCATTTTTCCAAACCTTTAGCTGCCACATAGTATTGTTTATTGTGCTTGGGTCAATTTTAATGATTTTATTATTAGATTATTGATTATCATATCAAGAACTATGGCTTTGTACATCACATGCGTTAGTGTTTTTTACTTTCATCGTAGGTCCCTTTGGTTTTACTTATCTCTAAGGAACTAAGTTTGGTGTTTTCCTTGATGTAGAGTCATCATTTTAAAAATATATTATTGCAAGTAAATTTCCTATCTTATGTTCGTTTTTAAGCAAATTGTTTGTTTTTCAAGTGGTATTCTATAGGTACGTGCAATACCAACGACTACTGATGTATTGTTGCCATTGCAGCCTGAACACTACACCAGGCAAGCTACTACCTAGACTGGAACATAATAGTTACAAGCGTTACTGGAACAAGCCAGTGTCAAACACTGATATTTTGGGAGCAGGAACAGGTATTACACATTTATATTTATATCGCCTATGTGGTATAACAGTACGGTTGTTGCCTGTTAAGACCGATAGCGGCTCAGGTCCCGGGTTCAATTCCCAGGTCGGGCAGCTTTTCTTAAAATGTTTTTCAGATTATTCTGATTTCTGAGTAAGCATGACATTGTCCGGTATTGGAATGTGCCCGAAGTGGTTAAGTATGTTTGCCACCTAACACATCATGGGCTCTAGTATCTTGGCTAATCTTGTGTGTTCTGTATATCTACTGGACTTATGAGTCGTGGAGATATTAGCACACCTCTGCCAACCTCTTCGGGGATAATATGCGTGAAGGTACTTACTTTTTTATACTTATATAAGTTACGACTATATCCGAAACGCGGCCAAGATCCAATGGAACTCAGTCTCGTCTCTTTTATACAATGACAACAACAACATCAGCCTATTACAGGCCACTGCTGAACGTAGGCTTAACCAAAAAGGGGAGTGTTGTCCATAGTCACCACGCTGGGCAGGCAGGTTGGTGACCGCAGTACAATATCTTTGTTATGGTCTGTGTTGTCTCCGGGAGGCACTGCTGCCCAAGGTATCGTTAAAGGCGATTAAGGGCATGTTTGGGAAACATGACAGGCATGGGGTGATGAAATCCTACTCTGCCAAACACCACACGTCGCTTTTATAATATCTATATTATATAATTTACAGATACCTTAACTTGCTGTTGCCGCTCTATTCAAACGCTTAGACTGAGGCAGGTTGCTTCCTGCAGGCTTATCTAAATGAACCTCTCACGATAACGCGGAATTGGCAGTATTGGGGGCGCGTGACGTGACGCTGCATCGATATCGAGTATCGAGTCGATATATCTGGTTAATTGCGGCGGCCGTATCGATACGCCGTTACTGCCTCACGTGCAGGATGGATGCGCCTCATTAGAATAGCGAACCGGCCGATACAAGCGGCGTGCCGGTGCTTCGTCTCGAACTTATTTCAAGAGTTTGTTTATTATAGAGATATTCAAACCATATTACGAACTAAAAATAAACTTGACTCTCTATTCAATTAAAACCAAATTAAACATAATACCACCTTAACTTACTCTGTATGTAAATAAAATTCAGTACGATGCAATAAACCGCGACTATTTTCTAACTTTCCATTAGATTGTGTGTGTATTTGTGTGTGCGTGCGTGCTTGCGTGCGTGCGTGCGTACGAGCGTGCGTGCGTGCGTGCGTACGTGATTGTGTGCGTGCGTAATGCGTGCATGCGTGTATGAAGATATGTATGTAAACTCTTTATAAATTTAGAACGGTTTGTCCGATCCATGTCAATCGACAGGATTTCTTCGAACTTAGATTTCCAAAATAATTTCTCAACCGATCGACCCTATAAACTAATCAGCTTTTAAATTTATGTAGGCACGTCGATTGCCATGAATTTTATCAAAATACGTTCGTGAGTTATCGTAGGAGAAAGAAACTGAAAATAGTATTTTTTCAAAATTACTTCGAAGTTTTTGGCAGAATGTTCTTCTGTGGTTAATAAGTTTTTTAGAAATTTAAAAATCATTTCAAAATCGATCAATCCGTTTGAGATATAACATACTTTAAAAATTAAAAAAATGTATAACCTTTATATTTTAAGCTAAAAGTAGCTTTAAGCTTATAACTTATTATGAGCTCATAATTAGTGGGAAGTTACAGAGGTGGCCCGTAGGGCCAACAGTTTTCTTATTTTTTTTCAATTGACGTATTTCCAATTGTCGAGTACATTTGTCATGTTGGCCCTAGTTTCTTTCATCCCAACAGGTAGCTCATTTGAAGCGGGTACAAGGTCAACAATAATAATATAATAGTAATAATAATAATATCACTGGACAAATCACACATATTGATCTAACCCCAAAGTAAGCAAATTATTTACTTGTGTTATGGGTGTTAGTCAACGATA
>DVZN01001382.1:0-10286 GCA_018237365.1 Caria ino melicerta
GTGGAATTCGCTGCCTGTGAGTGTATTTCCTGGTAATTATAACCTAGCCATCTATAAGGCCCGAGTGAATAGGCTGTTTCTAGGCAGGCATGATCCATCTTCGGCCGCATCTTCACTTAACATCAGTTAAGATGGCGGTCAAATGACTGCCTATTATAATATAAAAAAGACTAATAATAATCTTACGTCGTGCTCACATTCACACACATAAAACAGGTAATTTTGCAACCATAACTTATGACATATTAATCTTAAAGAAGCGTTATACTAGAACAAATTGACATTTAAAAGAGAATCATTTTATTTACTGGTATGTATTTATGATTTTAGCACGAAGTAAGCAAACAATATTTTATTTATATTTACAATACTTACACAACAAAAGAAATGTTATTTTTACGATTTTTTTTTGTACACATGAGAAGGCATTTTTAATACAAATTATTTGAAATATGTTGACAGGTTAAACTACAATTACAAGCAATTGCCTTGAATTCGTTACAATAAAGCGCTTATAACGTAACGTATAACATAACGTAGACTTTTAAAAACATTTTAGCCTTTAACTTGGTTTTCTTGTTCCAGTGGCGGTGTACCCAGAAGCCTGATGGTTCATCTAGTGATTACGAGCTCTATCATGAGCCACACAAAAGGTGCTATTTACAGGTTCGTGATTTTGGGATTTTTTAATGAGCTAACCTTTGAATAAACGATATAAAGCCTGTGTTAGAGCCTCAGTGGTGTAATGGTTAGCTTCGGTCTTTCATACCGGTAGTCCCCGTTTGAACCCCACCATTTGCCATTGGGTTTTTCTAACTGAAATAATGTTTTCCAGTGTTCTTATGTGAAAGTAAATATCGTGACGAAACCCTGAAATGAAAATGAAATGATTCTGATGCGACCCAGATTCGTGTCCTTCGAATTCGACCTTATCTAGGATTAGGCCTCGCTTCTATTCTGGGTTGCAGAGGACAGATGATTCTGTATAAAACTGGCAACCCTGTGAAAGCCCCCAAGTTGGGTAGCTGACCACGATAAAACCTGATATAGAAACGGGATAAGGTTAGGACGAAGAATAAAGCCAGTGGGTTAGAAAAAAATATAACATTAATTGATGTGAAACAGTTACGATACATTTTACGGCACACGTCTCTTGCATATATATTAACACACGTCCCTTGCGTATAGATTAGAATCATGTATGGTCTTTCTTTCAAGAAAAGAGCTTATACATTCCTAAAAGGTCGACAACGCAATTGCGAGACCCCTGGTATATTGTAGTTGTTCATGGGTGGTAATGATTACTTACCAACAACTATTTGCTCGTTTGCCTCCTTCTGCTATATTTTGTATACCTTTAAAAGCCGGAACACAGGGATGCAAAAATTAAAAAATGTATCTCAAAAAATTGTTTTCTTTCGTGGAAAATAATTATAAAATGTTCTTATAGTTTGTATGAAAAGAACAACGTTTGAAACTAAATTAGAGTTTTAATTGAAATTAAAGTTATTTCAAATTGAAATTCAATATTTCGGCATTGCGTTTTGTCTATATAATGAGCAAATAGTTATGTGTATAACTTTTTACTGTGATGACAGATGAACACAGTTCGTCACAATGGGCACATCCACGGCGCGGCCATGACGAGAGGCATGGACACCCGCGCCACTACACAGCTCAGCCACGTCACTCGCTCGTCACGACGTACGGCGCCTGCGCATGCGCTTTCCATAGAAATGCTACAAAGGCACGGCCACATTGACTACAAGCGTTAGTGTGTGTAAACCTTAATTTAGACAACAACTCTTTATTAAAACTATTATACTCGTATAGGCACCACAATGACGATTAAAAGCGTAACTGTATGCAGGTGCCTAAGTTTGCCTAGGTGACATCCATATATCCCGGCAGGGAAGAAGGAATATTTACTACAAATGTGAGTGTATAGAAGGTAACAGTTATTTAAGCTAATGCTGTTAATAGGTATCTAGTTTGCACTAGTGAACAGATCAACTCTGCGTTGATATATAATTACGTTGAAACATCGATAAGCTTTGATATTTTTTTCGTTTATTCATTCATCAGCCTATTCAGTCCACTACTGGACGGAGGCCTACCACACTATGTATGTTTAGCTCATAGTTATTTATATAAGTTTTTTATATAATAGATATAATAGCCAGTTAGAATTATTCGTGACAAGGCAAAGTTACATCAATTATGTAGTTAATTATAATATATTTTAAGCATTTACACTCTTCTTCATTAAACTTCGACATTATACTTTATATTCACTTCGACATTATACTGCCGCTTTCGCTTTTTACCGCATCATTGGAGCTTTGCCAAATAAAGTAACCCTTATGATGAATCGGAAACCCAGAACATATTCGATTTATTTTCAATTTTTTTGATTATCCTCGATAGCAATGGCCAAGTAGGGGAGTTCCAATTCCAATAAGAATTCCACAAGATATCACAGGCTTTAGGTTGACATCGCAAGATATATAGTCAGATATATGTCGATAGTTTTAATAGGTGACGCGTATTTCTTATCATTAGGAAATACGATTGTTTGTTTGCCTTACAATATCACGAAAAAGGAAATATTTTTATTCTTCAGATTTATATATAATATTATTTTTCGCCATAGTATCAAGTATATTTCGCTGGATCCACTTAACATAGATCCGGCTATTTGGGTTAATATATTTGCTTATGGGATTTGTCGTCTTTCAAGTGTTGTTTCCCAACTAGAGGGTGTATTCGTCTAAGAATTTATAGATATGACGACATATTATGGATAGACTAGGCAATCAGAAAAAATACGTATTTACTAAAACTAAACCTTTGCTATTTTCTTTGTTTCTTTTGTTTTCTTTGTAATATTTATCTTCATCCATTGTCATCTTTAAATTTTTTGTAGCATGATTATAAAATATTTTACAAAATTTGCTTAATCTTATCTGCTACTTCTAGTGTAGTGTGGAATGAGGATGGGTGAGGATTGGTGAGGGCGTTTGGGGATGGAGCCAGGCCCCATCAATCCTAACCCATCCCCACCAATCCCCACTCATCTCCATTCCACACTACACAATCTACCTTACTACACACTATTCTTCATGAGATATCAAATCGACCTCAATCATATTTTTAGGAGACTTCTGAAAAAAAGTTAAACCAAAAGGCACTTGTTTATTAGGCCATATCCTAGGTAGATTTTTTATAAAATCTTAAAATTCACACGTGTATTGTCCATTTAATAAAAACATGAGCACTGTGCTTAAAATATGGACTTTATAGTAAATTAGTTTAACAATAATTTGGGGACTAATATTTTAAAAATGGGTTTAAGTTAGTTTGTAATATTGCACAATTTTGTGATAATATAATGTGGAATCACATCAAATCTTAGAAAGTAAATATTAAGAATATTTAATATATATTATATGTGACTAAAAAACTGTATGTTTGGATAAAGTTGTATAATTAATACTAATAACAATATATTGTGTGTATAAATGTATTTTAGCTGTTAAAAATACGAGTAAACATAATCTATAAGAATTTTGTACAAAGTTGTGATATACATAAAACGTGAGTTTAAGAATAATATTGTATCGTACAATAATTTAAGACTGTAAAAATTAAGAAGTAAGAGATTTTAATGGCAAATATGACGATACTTAATAGAGGCACATTTAGTGTAAAACTGGACCTATTACAAAAAACCTGTGAAACATACTTTTATACAAAATAAAAATACTTGATGACCAAAATGAATTGGAGTTGGTATCCATTACATAGATTTTTATATGTACTTAGATATATTCACACCAAATCCCTTGCGACGTAGGCAGAGAGTATCGAGTGCCAAGTATCACAATTCCTACATACTGGTCTTACTTCTTCCACATTCATTAGGTACTTTTTATATACAAACACGTCGGTTTCGGAGACAACACCACCCTCAGATAATACACGAGCGATTTGGTCTTGGAATGTCAATCTGGGTTTCCCCGGATGCCTATTAAAAATCCCTCTAAAGCAAATTAATCTAAAATTCAATATTCATAATACCTGCAGTAAATTCTTTAATTTTGCATCTCTCATTGTGCTTTATTTAACAGTGATCATTTTACGCAATGTTCAAGGAATTTAAATAAAATCTAAAAAGAAAGCTACTGCTTTACTTCCAATTATTCAAAAAACTTACCAAGTTTACGAACCCCGTATTGGTCCGGGCTCCTTTGTAGAATAGACTATTTGCCTTCCTGTCAGGCAGCCCGTAAAAGGCGAGCATAGGCTTACTTTCACGAATACCGTGATCTCTTACTAGGTGGTAGAGCTTCGCAGCGGCTCGCCCGGATAGAATGTTACCAACGCCTTAACTTTTCTTGCTGCCATAATGTCAGTGCTTTGCCGGTAGCCGGTAAACTTACTATTGCACGAGGCCTTACATCCTGGTCTCAGGTTGGCGGCGCACCATTTCCACCTTTGGTCCGTAAATCCGTCTGCTTGTCCGCCTTCCAATATTATAAAAAAAACCTAAGAACGAGGTAGAAATTGAACTTTTGGTTTAATTCAAATCTGATTAACTATTAGTTTTTCAGATCTGAACAAAACTTGAATACCGACATTATAGTTTTAAAATAACTTGATTTGAGTTACAGCAAAAGAAATATCGATATAAGAAACTATAACACTATATTTTATTGTCAATGCTATATTATGTTCTTAAGTCATTAGATCCAATTAAGATGGAATATAATGGTACGTGCAGCATGCTATTGTTTAATGACAAGAGTTTTTTTTGAATTAGTTAATTATTATACTGTAACCCTACTTATGCTAGCAAAATCTTATTAAGACTTTTCCTAGACCAAATACAACTTTATTCCTTTATAAGAACGATAGTAACATGGGACTGGCATGTCAACGTAGGTCAAGCCCCAAAAATAAATAAAGAGAAAAAAAGCGTCGACAATTATTTTCCATTAATACCTAATCAATATATTTTCAGTCTTATGGTCATCCACATTTATTTTTGTTAAAAAATCAACTTTTTCAGTATTTTCTATTACAGGATGAACAGAATATACGGGATGTAAAATTTGCATAATTGATTGGTTAACGCTTGCAGTTGTAATAATTGATCATGTCGTATTTGGCGTTTTGCGTAATTTATAACACAACATTATCATTTAACATGATATGTTGATATCACTATTAATTTGGAAAAAGTTTTGTTATAAAGTTCAAAATAATTAATTACCAGAAAAATTTATATGTTTAGAGATGAGCATACCTCAATTTATTTAAATTTGTTACTGTACAGTCATTTACAAAAGTTTATGATTACTGCATGTACATATTGTTTTACAAATTTCCACATTGACTTTTGTAACAGACGGTACATATTTATTTATATTTTATCGTTTAAAAAAATTGTAATATAATAACATACTTTTATATAATTTAATAAAATGCTCATAAAACGTGATTTGAAAGTAAACATGATTTTTAACAATAATTTTCTGTAACTAAAAATTACAAGTTAAGTTATTTTGAAAGATTTTGTAAATAATGATATGTATAAATAATTGAGATTAACTTTTAACATTGTGGATACAAGGAAAAAATATTATTTAATCTTGAAAAGTCCCCGTCTTTTATTCCATTCCGTTATTTATAAAGCTTCCTAATTGTGATTTCGTTGGAATCGGGTCAAACAATTTGGGTCAAATATCATCTTTCAATGCTTAAATTAATAAAGTAACTGTGAAGATGTAAATATAATATACTATCTGTTGCTCTCGCCTGTGCTGCCATTGAGGATCAATTCAACTTCCAGTTTCCATGAAAAGTTCAATTTTCCACGAGGAAGGAATGCATGCAGTAATAATTGTTAATAGATCAACTTCCTATCTAATCAGCGCTGCAGTCACCTCCTCCAGCGCCATGCTAAGCTTACACTTTTTTAGGCAACATGTGCACTGTTTGTATATATCTATTTATTTAATTGTCTTTTTTTTCGCTGTGTACATTTTATTTCGGATAATCTGTCTTTCTTTCTGTCAATGAGCTCGTAAACGGTATGCACAGGCTTATAGTCCCTATTTTTTATATAATTTAATATGCAGTCATTTGACCGCCATCTCACTTGATGTTAAGTGACGATCGGCCGAACCTGCCTGCCTATAAACAGCCTATTCACTCGGGCCTTAAAAATAGCTAGGTTATAATGATCAGGAAATATACTCGTAGGCCGCGAATTCCACTCCTTAGCCGTTCGTATAAGAAAAGACGAACCAAATTGTTTTGTACGGATAGGTGGAATATCTACAACATAAGGGTGGAACGATCGCCCGCGCCTTGATTCCCTGAGATGGAATGGGGCCGGTTGAAGGAGATCATGTAATTTACCCTGTGTTAGTCTGGTTTCCTTTGTCGAATAGTACAGCTACCTTCCTGCCAGGCAGCTTTTAAAAGGCACTAACACTATGAACTCTTACTTCGTGATTCTATTATTTTTTTTGGAGAGAAGGTATTGCAAGGGTAATCTTATAATAAGAAAACCAGGATCTGTTAATAGAATCTTACGGAAGTGAGGAGAACTTTCGAAAATCCTAGGGGTGATTGTGCATTTGTTAATATATATGTATGTCATTGTAGAACTCAAAAACTACTGGACCGATTATTTCATAATAATCGGTCCAGTAGTTATATTTACGTATTTTTCCACGGAGAAGGTTTGTATAATATGCTCAGTGATGGCGTTAGCGTGGCAAAGCGTGCCGTGTACAGCTAGTGTTTTATAATATGTAGTGATGTGCATGACCTTATGATCTTTTTTTTCAGTTTACTGCGTTAGAATTATGTGTTAAAAACTGAAAATAAAAAATCGAACCCGTGATTATGAGATCTTCTTCAGTATATTAACCATAGATAAATATGAAATGCAATACACCGAACCTACTTTTTTACAAAATATAATTGCTAATAAGAAAATGAATAGAGTTTATACTTTCCGTCGTCAGCACTTAGTGGAATTTCATTGTATATAGTGTGGATGTATTGGATGTAGAATTGGATGTGGATGTAGAATTTAATTTGAATTTTAAATTTGATCAATCTTTATAAACTGAACATGTTGTCTATTGTCTCCTATCTACATGACTTGGGTGTATTTTATAGCGGTATTGAAATGATTTTATGTAAATAATGAATATAAAATTATGTAAATAAAGTACCAATGATTATAAAGTTGAGTTTTAAGCTAATTTTCCACTTTCTATTCCTAATACTAATCGCCAAGCATAGTCATTGTTTGGGTTTTTGAAGTATGAGGTTTTATTCCCGGGTCGAGTATCTTGTTCTATGAGTTTCTTCAGCTTATCTTAAAAAAACATAACGTTGTCTGGGATTGGATTTGTGCCCGATATAGCGACAGACTTACCACCTCCTACATTATGGGACCTAAAGCAGTCAGCTATTTGTGGGTGCGCAAGTATGTACTTCTGCCTATGCCTTCGGGGATATGGACGTAACAATATTTATTTTCAAAAAGTTATTTCATCGGGCTATGATAATCTTGCTGTTTCCTGGGGATAAAAACTAGTCTGTATTTTCCCATTTCCTTTCAAGTTTTATCTTTGTAAATTTCATTTTCATGTTAGTTGCATGAAATCGTGAAATTTACTGTCAGCCTGTCACGCTTTAACTACCAGATAACTCTTATAATACCAAAATTATAAATGCGAAAGTAACTCTGTAGTATTTCCGCATTTATAATCTTAATTTTGGACATTATGGAATTAGGAAAAAGAAGGCAAAGTATTCTTTTTTTGAAAATATGAAATGTTAACACAACGATGGAATGAAATACGGCTTGTTTTATGAAAAACCTACCTGCCTGGTTGCTCGTAAAAGGGGAGCATAGTTTGAATGTAATTAACATTGTACATAACATTTAATTAGATAGAAGATTTCCGCACCGATTCGCTTGGAACCTGGAAAACCTTCTCATGTGGATATAATTTACCTACCATTTAAAGGATTTCTAGTTAAGCCAACTCTAACGCGTTTGTCAATAGCAGTTTAAACGAGGATACTAAATGACATTTGGACAAGTTGAATGTTTCGTATCGGTCCTAATTGGAAAATTTTATTCTACAAAATACTTATAGGCTATTGCTAGCACGAATAACAACTTTTTTCTATAGCTTAATTTGTCAAGTAGTACAAATGTCAGCATTAATGCATAAGTTCGTCGGTTCAAGTCCCAAGTCAGACAACTTGAAAGTAGACAGTACAATAAAAAAACTGGTAAGTATGAGTTTAAAGCGTTCAAGTAAAAACCTACATCACAAACACTTGTGTTTTTATTCGACTGCATCAGAAGGAAGGCTGTGTTTTTCGAGCGTTTGTGTTTGTATGTATCTATGTATGCCTATTTTTTTCCCTACAATCCAAGTGGCTGGATGGTTTTGACATACCCTATATGTCAAAACCATTAAATTATTAAATATTTTGTCAAAAAAACAGTTTGTCAACGGCAAAAATTGATGTATGGCAACAGGAATACGTAAGGTAGTTGGTCTATTCTTTAAAGGAGCTCGAACCAACACGGGGTTTCGATAACAACATTGCAGTAGCTGGCTGTAAGATTTATAAGAAAAAGCCTAAATTAAAGTAGAGAAGATAGTCAACAGAAGTAATCTATGACTTCAGTCAGCAGTAGTCATTGATGACTTCAACTGACTGTCTTCACTCAAATAGGCGCTCAAAATTAGATGACGTACGCGGTACGCAACATTTTTCTAAATAATATGGTTAAGACAATAAAAAGATTATTGATGATTTTAATTTAAAGTCTCTCATTATAATTTATAACTATATCTCGAGATGAAAGTAATCATCTCCAGAAATATATTAAAGTAGATATTATAAAAGCCGGCTATTTGATATTACTTACACAACGGCGTTTAATAAAAAAAATAAAATAAAGCGGCCACACTACTAAGTGTTCCACTTTTTTAATATTATATTCAATTTATATGATTGATGTTGAGCCTCGAAAATCTTTCGCAGGAAATGAAATCTATTGGAATAATAAATTTAATAAAATAAGATAAGTAACCTCGGTTGTTTAATGGCAAGTGCTCCGGATTTCCATTCCGGTGGTCCAGGTGTAAACCCTGCCATATACTAATTGAATTGCCTTTTCCAAGTACATTTTCGATTGCTTCTGTGGTGAAGGAAAACATCATGGAGAAACCCGGATTCGTGTATTCGATAACAGTCGCTCCGTATTAAAGCTGGCTCTCTTATCAAATTGCCTACCGTAGCCGTAGGTAGCCGCCCCCTATATTATCTGAAACAGAACCCGAGTCTTTTGTCATTTCATTTAGAAATCCTAATAACGTTTTTTTTAAATAAATCTAGACTTAGATTCTTCCTGTAACGTCAGGAATCCACAGTAAAAGTCCTGACAAAGGGAAACCATCTCGGTCATTTACGGTTTTAATGGAAAAAAACGTACCACAATCGGTACATTCATTTAGAAGCTACGGTGACAGGCTATTTGCAGCAATACACATTTTCAGAATCGGGAATTCCAATATATGCCACCGAAAATTTTAAAATATTTAATTCAATAACCTACATCAAAATCGATGTCATGTTATTAGGGTCATTCATCATTGCAACCCCTATATGGAGCGAGTGGCGTATTAATTACACGGTAACGTATAAATTTTAAACTTTTACATATTTTTATGGAACATATTTCTCAACCACTAAAAAGATTATCGTATCGTGAAAGGTAAAGACCAGGGATCTGACCCTTCCAGAAGGTCGGCAGTAGCGCCTCCCGGAGTAATACAGTTAGTAACAAACATACACTGCGGTCACCCAACCGCCTGCACAGCGTAGCATGGCGTAGCATAGTAGCAAGACCGTCCTAAATACTGGGGGAGGCACACGCCCAGCAGTGTATTGTAGTATTGTCATAGACTGATGAATGAAAAATGAATTTCAGATGGTAAAGCAATGAAATTAATAGTGCGTGATTATTTCAAAAAATAAACTATAGACAGATATAGAACTTAAAACGTGGGTTTTTTCTAAAGAATAAATTTCGTTAGCGAAAAAATTACACGATCTAATTCAAGCAGCCCAGTTCCACCATCTTATATAAGACGTGGGCAATCGTTCCACCCTTATGTTTTAAATATTCCACCTATCCGCACTAAGCATTTCGGTTCGTCTTTGTTTGTGCGGTT
>DVZN01001383.1:0-10281 GCA_018237365.1 Caria ino melicerta
TTCATCCAAGGAAACTGTACAAACATAAGTAGGTAAAGAGCATCACAACATTCAACGCAGGTTCTATAATAAAAATTTAAAAGAAATTACAAAAAATAAAAAAGAGACAAAAAAACGTAAATACTTAATATAAATGTCAAGTAAACAAGATGCAGGGCCTAAAATTAAAAATAAAGTAAAATAAAAATAACAATAAAAATTGCACGGCTTAGATGGAAATATGCATATTCTTAATTATTTTTCTTAATTTATACTGTTTTTACTGTATACTGTGTATTAATTCTTAATTGTAATTATTACTATCACTCAGTTGAATTTTAAAATAATGTATTTTTACTAAAGCTTTAAAAGAATCTAAAGTTTGCGCTAGTCTTATATTTATTTTTATTTTAGTTGGTGAACCTATAGAGACTGAGAGAAACCTAGACCCAACTCAAGAAGAAGTGGATGCAATGCATGCAATATTTACGAAGAAATTGGTCGAGCTCTTCGAAAATGAAAAGTCCAAGTATTTAGAAAATCATGAAAACATACATTTGGTTATAACGTAATAAAATATAAGATGAAGAATAATTACGATTAAAGCAAAAATGTAAAGTAACGTCAGCATAAAAATGTGAGAAAAAAGTGTATAAAATAATTGTTTTAATAAAAAATATGGTTATTTTTATACCTTTTTAATAAAATAGTTTTCATAAAAAATAAAAAATTTTTTTTAAAGATTCTCAGCTATGGACCTACCACAAATCTAGTACTCTCTGTCTGTCCTAGGAGGGACTTGGTGTGACGAGATGTATGTATGGATAAATCTGGTGGCGCAGCAAATAAAGAAAAGCAGTGCACTTCTATCAACAGAATTCCAAAAATTGGTGTTTCTCAATTCGGCCGTTTTTTTATATTTATTACCTCAGAACATCTTTTATGGACCAATTTTTATTTATTTTCGGTATTTTAAAAGATGTGCTTTTAGTTTGGTCCCACATAAATTTAATGAACTAGCTTCACCCAAACGAAAATTCTTTCTACAGGGGTGCTATTTTTGAACATTCAGCGATGATTTTGAAATAACCGATGGATAAAATACTCGTCAATCATATTATTATTATTATTATATTTTTATTATCCAATAAAAACACGTATTTTTGAAATTTACATCATATCTACCAACAACATAAACATGTGATACGAAGTATGTATTTAGTGTCAGTGATTGACGAGTATTTTATTCGTCGGTGATTTCGAAATCATCGGTGAATGGTCAAAAATAGCAACACTGGTAGTCAAATTAAAAGCTTCGTCCCTAAATATCGTCGCCACATTCGTGTTGTTTTTTTTTCTTTAAACTATTTTATTATAATATGGAGTAGGTTTTTTGCAATTTACTGCATTAGAATTACTCTTGGAGTAGTAGAGTTTAATAATAAAGTATATTTGCCATGGAATTAGCTAATATATTTTATTATTACAAATATGACGTACACAATATCAGCTGGCCATGTTTGGAAAAGAGAAGCAGAGGATCGAATATTGTGGCGTGTCATAGCTATTACCATGCTAATGTTATATATACAATATTCCATCTTCATACAAACGAAAGGAACGCGAGTTATTCTCATGCGTCTTGGTTCAATGTGCGCTTAGTGTGTTTCATGAGTTTACAACGGAGAAATTCGCTAGCGCCTCCCGTAAATTACTGGCATTATTTGTATGAGAAATTTTAGTCCTTTTTGTAACCAAAAGGGGCGCTGTACATATTCTTGTTCTAATAATTTAGGGAGACGCTAGCTAGTTTTTCGATTGTGTTGTTCTGCGGCGCATAGCGACTAATTGCGTCATGTGTGCAGATTGAACTAAGACGCAAGAGAACAACTCGCGTTGTGCTGTTTGTATGAAGATGGAATATTGTATATAACATTTACCGTGGCTGAAGCTTGTGTCATACGGTGAAAAATATGGACTAATGATGATAATTAATTCAGGCATCTAGCGCTTTTCCTGCCAAGATTTGAAAATTAAATTAAGTTATTCTTAAAACTGAGATAACTGATTTGTTTTGTTAAGGTGAATATTAGCGTCGCCGTTTAATTTGTTTATAATATAGGAAGGTAAACAAGCAGACTTTATCATAAGAAATACTCCTGCCTACCTGTAGATACCGCAGATGTTAATGTTACGTTGCTAATCTGACGATGGTATGACAGATGAGCTGAAATGTCGTTACGACCGGCTTGAATAGGTGAGGTGATGAAAACCATGCGAGCCATTGTAAAGCTCTACCACCGTGACCTTTGCCACCGTGTGTCTGTATACCTATACTCGCCTCTTAAGAGCTGTTTGGCAGATATGCATTAAGAGAGAATATATTTAAAAAAAAGCCCGGACTAATACGTGAATTCCATCAACAATTCAAAATAAAAATAAATAAAAAAATATCCTTGGACAAATCACATATATTGATCCAAACCCAAAGTAAGTAAATTATTTGCTTATATAGGTGTTAGTTAACGATATTATACATAGAAATACATTAATAAATACTGGAAAAAATATAATAAACACCCAGACCCAGAAATGCAAACGTCTATACTCATCACACAAACGCCCATCTCTGTAATATTGAATCGAACCCGAGACTTGGTTTTCGTCGACGTGACAAAGCAACTACGCTCACCACTTGACCAACGAAACGGTTTGACGGAAAATGGCGATATAATTAAAAGCCAAGAAAAGTTTTACTGTTTTTATTTTAAATATTTACATTTTATATACAATTTATTATATAAAGTACACGCGCGCCGTGCCGCATGTTGGTAACTCTTGAGCATTTGTGAACATCCCTCGCCGTTTCGTTTAGTTCGGTATCATATTAGTATTGTATACATATTTTGCTTCATATCTCAACTTAATCAGAAATAATGGAAAATGATTTCTGTTCATCAAAAAGTCAAGCTAAAGCTAGCCCTGTTTGTGTCTTATTAAGTGTTACTTACATCCTAAATTGTATGCTTTTTACAAATTAATTTCTCGGAGATATCACGAAGTAAACAGTGACCTGATAGCCACGGGTAGCAAGACCTCCGAGTCATCTCGGACTAGTTTACTCAACTATAAGAATACACGCCTGAATTAATATTTAGTAGTTTATTCAGTATGTCCAAAGCAGTTTATTAAACTAAATATGATCGTTCGATCTGCTATCGTAAGTATAAAACTTACGATAGCAGTATTGCTAACCAGATTTAATATAATTATCGTAAACAATGAGATATAAAATGAATGAGCTAAAGAAACAAGAATTTTATGATTCGCAAAAAAATAACCTTAAAACAAAAGAGTAAGAAGAATATTCTTGTTTCCAATTCATGAAAATACAACGCATATTAGGAGGAAAAATGATACTAAATACCAGGGGTTGTTTTAATTTTTATCTTAGGTAATTATTTATACAGCCTATATATACTACTTCACATATAGAATTTCATGAATTAGGTGAAAAGAACTTAATACAAATTCCAAATTGGCTTCGTGAAAAAAACCGACATCAAGTTTACAACAGATACCGATTTTCGTTTCGTGTGCAAATCTAAACAAAATAAATCTAATGTTTGATTTCTCAAAAGAAAACGAATTTTCATCGAAGATCGATAGTTGTAAAAACACAGTAAATAATAATTGAGATGCTAACTATGTGAAACTAAAAAAATCCTGAAAATGTAATTCTGACGTGTATTCCCAAATAAAGAGTGGGAATGACCGAGTAGTTGAATATATCATAAACAATATTTTCTATTAAAACAATCTAAATAATTAATAAAATTATTGTTTTATCTATTACCTAACATTATCGATAAATATAAAGACGAAAAATTTAAACAATCTGGAATTTATAACAAAGTTGTTTTACAACTCGAAAAACATTTAGATTCCATTTATAACAAGAAAGATATATATATTATTAAAAAAATGGATAGATAATAAATCCATAATATGGCAGTATGAGCTGTTCAAAAAGTAATTTCTTTAAGTAACTCACACCAAGAGGCTTACCACGATCAGATCACATAACGAAACCCCAATCCAGCATAAATTTATAGTTTTTAATAAATTTTCTGTCCTTGTGTCCCAATAGAACCATTTTTATTAAGTGTACAAAACTTACGACTTAATATAATTACTGAAAATATAGCACCTACTGTGGTTGTTAAATTGTATTGTGTTTGATTTGCGAAGCATTTCTGCTGGATGACAAATGCATTACTTATACGAATTTGGGATTATCCTGACAATGAAAACATACTTACGAATATATTTAAAAGCTGCATACGTTATATGCATAATTGTTGTGGTTCTGAACAATCAAACGATAAAGTTTGTATCATATGGTAGAATTAGAGTAGATATTTACAATAAACCTTAGCATTTATACATTACTATTAGTAAAGGAGTCGGTAATTGCTATCTAGATAAAATTTATATCTATAATAATTCTGTGACAAAACTCTAGTATCTATTTATGATAACATTTGATCCCAAATTTAAATCTAATGGCTTAGCATTTATTAAGAACATGCAGATTCAAATAAACGCTTTGCTTTAGTCAGAATATTTTCATACGTACTCATTCCTTCTGAGTTACCAAAAATGGAACCTTCCTAGCTTCGATAGTAATCTGTAAAATCGATCGACCCGTTTATCTCAAATTTGCTAAAAAATAAAAAGTCGAGGTGAGTTCAGTTTCACGCTTGTTTTGTATGCGTCACCGTTGTTGATGGGGCAGGCTTAAAGCACTGAAGCAAAAATGCTGTGTAAATCACAAATGCTATTGACAACGCTATTAAAGCGTACATAAATATATTAAGCTCCGGCTGTCTAAACCTGTTCTTTCGTAGCCATTCTAAGACTTCTGATTCAGACATGACATCACCTGGAAAATAGACAAAAGGGTTATTAAATTTAAGTACATGTCTATTTTCAATATATTACAAATAGATATTTACAGGATTATCTGTCGTAATATGAAATAATATACGCCAAATAAAATCTCATTTAAAATATAAGTACTATGGTAGTTATTAAAAATAACTTCTGGTTAATATCTTCCATGTTATATGCCAATGATATTTGGCAGTTGTAATTATTTCGCAGTACTTTCCATAAATATCAAGGATTTTATACAATAGCTTATCATGTCTTTGAATAAGGACTTAAATTTTTCGAAAAAAAATCATTTTTAACTAAATTGTTATTTATTTGTATACTAACAAGCAAAATATATTTTAAAATATTTTAATAATCGTACCTCTATATATGCTTGGGAATCGTTTTCTGAAATAAACTATAGCTGGCATTTTAGTTACTCCCCACTTCCTTGCGTATCTTGTATCGTGCATTTTTACAAAAGTGATGTCTAAATTGTCTGTTTCACTGTCGATATTTTCTAAATTGTCCAACACAGCACGACTTTCTGGTGAATTCTCATCTACGAATAAAGGCAAATATTTTCTTAATAAACTATACTTTAAATAACACTAAAATTGCAAATTAAATCAGATACAAATTGACTTACAAAAGTAAACAGCTAAAAACTCATTTTCCTCCAACAACTTGTCTAACATTTTTCTGTTTACTTCTTCGATTTCATTTTTCAATTCAAATACATCTTGCGATGTTAGCCATTGTAAAACTTTGTCTACTTGGTGTAAGTCACCATCGTAAATCATGGGCGTTCGTTTCCGATAGTACACTAGTGATGGTATATTAATAATGCCATACTTTTCAGCTGCGTTAGAGCAAGAGATCTTGACAAAATCAATTCCAAATTGATCAACTTCCCCATCAATTTCTTCTAGAGCCTCGAGTATATCTTCACAGTCTGCACAATCGTCTTCGTCATCTAAAAGCATTGGCCGTTATTAAAAAAAGGTCAAATCTGAGACTACAAATACATACAAAATACAGTACAAATCTGAGAATCTAAAAAGTAACATTTCACTTACAGAAGAAAACAGCAAGCAAATGAGATTCGTATAGCAATCTATCTAACATTCTTTCGTTCACTGACTCTATTTCATCCGCAAGCTCACGGTTGTCATCGTCAACAAGCCACTCAAGAATAGATTCCTCGTTTTGCAAGTCACCCTCAAACAAAAGTGGATTTCCATTCCTGTAACGTGAAGTTATTATTATTATATTTTTTTCTAATAGCTATTGCCACTGGCCTTGTGCTACTAAAAATATTTTTATCTGTCGAGTAGTGTAAAAAGTATTTTCAGGTGCTCAATTTGCAAAACTTTTAATTATGCTGTAAATGTAACATATATATTAAATAAATAAATGTACCTCGATGGAGAAGCGAGCTAAGAGATTTATTAGTGACCCTACTCTGCCAGCACTAAACTGTATAGCTTTGAACACCGGTATAGGGTAGCTCATTTATTGATCATCTATAGAATTCATTTCGGTGAGTGTGTGAAAGAATTACATGACCTAATTTAACCAGACCCCTTCCACTACCGGAACACAAGACTTAGGTGTGGACGATTCAAACTTGTGTCCTAAACATTCCATCCATCTGCACGAAGCGATTCAGTACGCCTTTCCAAAAACTAACGGCTAAGAAATGTCTATTGCCGGAACAATATAATATAAGAAAAATTCACTGTAGATATTTTATTTAAATAAAATATGTACAGTGAATTAAATAAAATATTTGCACACCAAAATTTGGTAGATTGTATTGATAGTATCTGTACTTTGTACGTTATTGTATTTTGTGCTATAGTCTTCCTTTTCACAATCACTCATGATTGAGTTATAAAATAAATTTGATAATAAAAATCATTTTATAATTTAAAAAGATAAATAAATGTGAAACAAACAATCACACTTCCATATTTATAAATAACTATTTATAGTAATAATATTAATTTAATATTTTTAAATGTTGAAAATGTGATACCTGAAATACACCATAGCAGGGAATGTTTTTATTGAATATCTCTTAGCCAACTGAGGATCTTGTATTTTTACCATATGTATTCCAAAGACATCACATTCATCGTCAATTTTTTCTAACTCTGCAAGAATCTGATCACATATATGACAATTTAATTTATCTGCAACAAGTAATAACAATAATAAATAATGTATAATATAAATATTTTCATATGTTACGGATAGTTCTAATTATATATTTATTTGAGATCTTAAAACTTATACACTTACAGAAATACACTGCTAAGTATTGAGTTTCCGCAACCATTTTTTCTAGAATGACCCTTGTTATAAGCTCAATACGATCTTCAGTTTTTTGAGTAATAAGCCATTGTAGCACTTCTTCTTCTTCAGCTAAAGATCCTTCGTACACATTTGGCACATTATTTTCAAAATAAACAAGTACTGGAAAATCTGTAGCTCCATACGATTCAGCTATAGAATAATCTTGAGTTTTTACAAATTGGATTCCATGTCTATTACAATCATCATCTATATTTTCAAGTTCTTCCAGTATACCAGCACATTGTTCACAATCGAGAGAATCTATAATAATACATCGATTTATGATATTTAAATTAACAATTTTATTATATTTAAGAGAACTTCGAGCATTTAGAATTTACTTAATGATATATATCTAATGATTTAATATCATTAGATATAGATCATTAAGTGATGATATTAAGTAAATTCTAAATTCTCGAAGTATTCAAGGGCTTATAATTATTTAAAAAAAACCATTGTCACACATTATAAAGGAATTTAACATAATGCTTGCAGATAATTAAGAAAACTATATTTCTAATATATTTCATTCACAATAAAACCGATAAACGAAAGTTTCGGTGCTAGTAGAACTACAGGTGGAAAACTAGGATGCATGCTGCATGCGCGATTATTGTGGCTTCTGGACTAATAAAATTATAGCTATTTGTAAAAATTTCTACGGGGTAAGAAGTACCCTCCGTCTCCTGTCCATCTTCATCGTCCTCTTTGGGAACCGATCCTTTTTTTGATTTTTTTGAAGGTTTGGAATTGCATAATTCACACAAAGTTTTGTTCCCTAATAAAATTAATGAAAATTAGAATTTAAATAGAATGCAATTTTATAATACTTATGAACTAACATGTATAAAGTAATTAGGTTTATAAAATAAAGGATACTATTTTTGTAAACAAGTGAAATATATATTTTTTGGTTGTCTCTAAAATTACTCACAGAAGTATACTGCGACTGAAGACGATTCTTCTATTAAATCAATTAGCTCTTGTCCTTCAAGAGCTTCGATTACCTCACCGGCAGGATTTTTTTGAACCAAAAGCCAGTTTAAGAGTTGTTGTTCGTCATATAAATCACCTTAAAAATAAAAATCACTTCACATTAATCAGTCAGGGATAGTTATTAATTTTTAAAAATATCATAAATACTCTTCAAAACAATCATATAGATAAATAATATCAACACGCCCATATATCCTCGAAAAGGTAGGCAGAGGTACATACTAGAATGCAATCACGATTAGCCGACGATATTAGGTCCCATAATGTGATGGGTGGCAAGTCCGTCGCCAATCGGGCACAAATCCAATCCCAGGCAACGATATGTTTTTCAGAAAAACAAAAAAACTCATACTTAGAACAAGTTGCCCGACCCAGGAATCGAACCCGGGACCTCTCGTATCAAAGTCGGACACCGACACCACTCGACCACAGAGGCGATCAGATATAGATATTTCTGTATACATAAATATTTTCTGGATTTCTACTAGATTTCTGGACCCTATTTTAAATCTACCTTCTCAATAGTGTCCTAATATAACCTTACGGCATGGGTAAAGTGAATTAAATAATGTTAGGTAGTGACTCCAGTTGTTACAATTAATCACAATACACATACTTGTCGGCTAGCAAGAAACTAACGACAATTATATCTCATTTATATTGACTGTTATATCTTATTTATATTTTGCATGATAATTGAGAACGGCAACTTTAAGAGCTCTACAAAGCCTGGTGATTTTAAACAACACTTAGGCAAAATGAAAATAAATGTTCAGACTAAAGAAAAACATTTCATTTTTTTTTCTTACAAATACTGATAAATTTAACATGATTGAAAACATATAATGTATTGCAACTACAATATTAAAGATATTATCTTACCCGCATAAATAACTGGATCTTTAGAACCCATTTTAAAGAAAAGTACCGCTGGCAAGGCAAACACTCCAAACTCCTTGGCCATTTGTCTGTCATCAATTTTCACAAAGTTTATACCTGCCCCATCCGCATCATCATCTATGTGTTCGATTTCGGCCAAAACTTTAGGACACTGTTTGCAGTCATTACTGTCTAAAACATGTTGTATATGCAATATTTATGAAACCAACAATTTAAAACGTATGTTAAAACAAATTTATCATTTAATTAATTGAATAATGAGCAACTTATTATCTGTTACATTTTATAGCAAAAAACTTACAAAAGAAGACAGCAACGTAATCGGAAGTTTGACGTATTTTTTGGAACATTTTTCTATTCACTTTTTCAATGTGGTCAGTCAGTTCCATATTTTCTGGATTAGTTAACCAATCTAAAATTTCTTCTTCATCATCTATATCTCCATCATAATTTATATATTTTGTTTTTCTAAAGTAGGTAATTCCAGGTGGATTTCTAAATCCATATTTCTTTGCCATAAGGCGATCACTGCATTTTACAATTTTTATCCCATACTCTGCTGCTTCATCGTCTATTAATTCAACATGCCTTAGAACTCTAGGGCTAAATGGGTCTTCTTCCTTATCTATATTTTAAAGTAGTGTTTTGAAATTATTTAAAATTACATATGTAATCATATTACAAAAGAAACTAAAATATACTCACAGAAAACAACGGCCAGAAATTCCTTTGTTTCAATATATTTAAAAAGCTGATCTCGGTCAATTTCCTCTATACTTTCATCTTCCTTTTGTTTAACCATCCAATCAAGTACTTCAGTTTCATCAAGTAAATCTCCTAAAAACTTTTAATTGTTACAAATTGATGCCCTAAATGTAAATAACACTATCATAAAGAAACCACATCCATTTTATTATTGTTTGCAACTCACCCGAGAACATCCAATAAGTGGCATGCGCGGACAACTACGGCAATACCATGCTGACATCATTCGTGTGTGAAAAATAATGATAAATACAATAATAGAAAATGTATTTATTTAACAAAACAAACAAAATCGTAGATCAATGAAGACTCGACAAATGACATAACAAAAATAAAATT
>DVZN01001384.1:0-10280 GCA_018237365.1 Caria ino melicerta
GTGCTCGATATGACAACGGACTTTGGCACCAGTCACATCATAGGACCTAAGATCGTCTGCTAATCATGTGTGTATAAGGACCAACCTCCAACCTCTGCCTGCCTTCGGGAATAAGTACCTTCCTTGTACTTTGACCCATAGATAGTGGTATCTATGATTAGTGCTTTGACCTAAAGTGAAAAATATCAACATAAGTTAACTACCATAATATCAACATATATGCATTTATTAAGTTACGTTTCTATCTAATTTGAATTCAAAATATGGGTAACATTTAATATGGTATTTGGAGTATTTTTTCATCGTGTTTTTGAATGAATTGACTCGTAAGTTTAAGGGCTTCAAGTAATTTTAGGGTTAACGCTGTCAATCATCGAATAATATCGATACTTTACGCTTTTAACTAAAAAATGTCGATAGAATGTAAATATTTGGGTAACAAAACCTTTTGGTAAATTCGATAAAATAGTTACACACAGTTTTTACCTAATGTTTAGGCAATTTTAAATTGATTATTATTTTAGTATTTCTTTCTAAACGAGTAAACAAAAACGATTCATTAAAATGTATGACAAAAGATTGAATAAAAATTATTACACAAGATTGTTGGTACATTTAAAGTTTTGTAGATAATTGATTTTTTTTGCTTGATTATGTGTATTCATAATAACATTTAATTCAATTCTCTATACCAAGTTACTTTAAATTAATAAAAGTATTAATGAATTGCTATGCTACCATATTATACTCTCACACGTACTGAACATTTATGACAAATAAATGAACATGGGTTTTTAAATATAACTAAGTACCTAAAATATCGTCACGCCCATATATCCTCGAAAGAGTAGGCAGAGGTACCCTTGACTAGCAGACGATATTTGGTCCCATAATGTGACTGATGGCAAGTTCATCGCCAATCGCACAAATCCAATCCCAGGCAACGTTATGTTTTTTAGAAAAACTGAAAAAAACTCATGAAAAGAACAAGTTATCCGACCTGGAAATCAAACCCGGGACCTTTCGCGTTAAAGTCGAACACCGACACCACTCGACCACAGAGGCGAACTAAGTACCTACTCAGTTTATTACCGGTGCTTCTTGGTAGAGACAACATTTTGAATAGCTGTTGGGATTTTAGATTATAAGTAAATAAAAAAAACTTATTTTGATTTAATTTTGGGTATTACATATTATATAACTTAATGTAACCATAGAAAAAATACTATATCGATTGAATCCCAAATTAATAATCTACCCCTTACTTCATATACCTGCCCATAAGACATAGCACTGTCACACTAAATTTTTCCCGGAATTTGGACCACTTTTCGATAGAGTTACACAACAAGGGAAATGCAATTTTTCTAGGTGGTACAGCTTTGCAGCGGTTCAACCGGATGGAATAGTACCGCCGCCTTACCTATTTCTGTCGCCATAACGTCAGTGCTTGCAGTTGACGTGTTCCGTTTTGGAGGGTAAACTTATTACTTAACTACTATAACTTATTTTGGCATGAGGACTAACATCCCGGCTTCAGGTTGGCAACGCACAATTACCACGTTTGGTGTCTATATGTGGCGTGAATTTCTTACCATCAGGAAATCTATCGGCTAGTTTGACTGCCAATGTTATAAAAAAAGAGACAATTCTAAAACTGCGTACTGTCGGCGCTTGATAAAACAGTGTTATAATATTATCGCAAGAAACGATCATAATTTAAATTATATCTATAAAAAGAAAAGTGATCAAATACATTAATAAATAATTTGCATATTATTGCAGCGTACATTCAAGCTGTTACTTTAGTTACTTGAATATTCACCTATTTTTACCAATAACAGTAATCAAATCGATTGACTAACACACACAGACCTAACTCTTATGGTTAGAAATTTAAAATTTCGCACTCATATTCCTCTTAGGACGTAGGCGTCCACTAAAAAGAATTTTACAAAATTCAGCCTTCACGAAAGTGAAATTTTAAACACGCAGGTGAAACCACGGACAAGAACTAGTTATTTATAAGTCCAGAATGTGTTTTATAAGTAAAACAAAACTGTGGAAAAAGTACAAGTGCGGTGATTTTTTTTATAATGATGTAGGTGTATCAGAAGTACACAACACCATACTTATTTAAGAAACGCAATGAAAATTACTTATACGCTGGCAAATATATTCTGAAGACAAACTTTATTAATTGAAATCATAAATGTGTGACTTTAACAACATTTAATGATTTTTTTGCACAGAACCCTAGTCATATTTTGAAAATAATAGTAGCTTAAGCTGCTCGCTATAACATCAATTATCTGTAATGACCAAAATCCTGCCAAAATCAGTACAGCCATTCCAGAGATTACCCGGAACAAACATACAGACAGACAGACAAAAATCGTAAAAAATGTTATTTTGGTATAGGCACTCCGTTTTTATCCCGTGTTGGTCCGGGCTCCTTTGTAAAATAGACCATCTGTCTTCCTGCCATGCAGCTTGTTAAAGGCAAGAATAGGTTTACTGTTACTAACACCGTGATCTCTTATTAGGTGGTAGAGCTTCGCAGCGGCTCGCTCGGGTAGAATGGTACCACTGCCTTACCTATTCCTGTCGCCATAACGTCACTGCTTGCCGTTAACGTGATCCGGGCTGAAGGTAAAGGTATCCGGTAAACTTCCTTTTGAACAAAGCCTAAAATCTTGGCCTCAAGTTCGCAATGCACCCTTACCACGTTGGTGTCTATAGGCGGCGTGATGATGATTGATTTTCCAATTTTCTACCCTTAAGAGGGAAAAAGGAGCAAAGTTTATATGGGGCAACGTAATTCCATAATCTACTTCAAATTTTACATAAATATTATTTAACATAATTGATCGAAGAGGTGTTTTGAATTTTTTTGAAACTCATCGTCTAAAGGCGTCAAAAGGTATTTTCGGCGCAGACAAAGTCATGGGTAATCGCTTGTATACTTATAGATTTGTTGCTACAAAAGTATTAATAAATAGATTTGAATACATCACCAAATTTTATAATTATTGTACCATAACAAATTTACATTATGTGGAAGTGCTAAGTGATAAGAAGCATATTTACTCAAAATCTAATGGAACTAGTAAGTGGTTTCCGATACTTTCTATCGTGAACAATTTTCCTATGTCTTTTTATTATGAAAGCGGTGCGTAAAAGTTACATCACATATTTTATATTGGTAGTTTTTTTCCTTACCACGTTTACACTTTTTTTCTGCCTGAAATACTTAACTCAGTGGTAATTCATTTCACGCTAAGTCCCTTGTCGGGTAGGCAGAGTGTATCGAGGACCAAATTTCACCATTCCCACATACTAGCTTAACTTCTTCCACATTCATTAGTCTCTTTATACAAACACACTGGTTTTGGAAACTCTTGTCCCTTTCCTCGGATAATACACAAGTGATTTGCTAATTGATATCTTTTTAAATGTGGGTAATATGCACACATCTCGATGACGCTTACCTCAGCTGATGTATAGAACAGACGACGTAAGAAGTTCCATTAGATGGGAAATTCTCTTACTTTGAGACCGATCAAGTTACATTCGTCTAGTGATATCACTTTATGTACGAGTGTAAATTGGTGGTAAATTGCGATGTCGCCCATGCGATTTTAAGTTACTTTGCTTCTACTTAGCCGATTTTGATGATAAGGAGTTATAAAAATATTCTTAAACTTGCTTAACACATTTTTGTCTATTACTAGCAGCAGTCAAAGGTTTTGCGCGCCTATATTTTGGATTTTACTGAGCAATTTTTGATAAAATATCTCTTATGTTACTCGCAAAAAGCTTATCTGTCCAAAGAATTTAAAAAATTGTATCAATATTTTTTGATTTATTGAACTTCACACAAAATTAAAGTTATTAATTATATTTTTTATATATTTGTGTAGATGTAGATAAGAAAATATAATAAAAAAAACTTGGGTTCATTAATCATTTACATTCGTATAAAAAATATTCAACGATTTATTATTGAACAAGCTAACTTAAATACCTGTCAGTAAAAAAAATCCATTACAGCTAAACAGTACTAATCAAGCTTGGTTTTCAGTAAACTTATACACAAATGATTAGTGATAATGTTAGGAAAAGGTTAAGTTTCAAAATTAAATAGGTACTTTATTATCGTGTTTACGTCCATTTTCAGACGACAGTAGAGCATACCTAAGCACTTCGCACTCAAATTTGAACTTATTTCAAATTCATGTAATTTCCTTGAGAATTTTTATTTTAACTGACAGATTATATGTTAACCGAATATGAAAAAATCAAGAAATTGGTGGTAAATAAAAAAATAAAAATGTAAATCGTTAATAGCTACGATAATAATTATTACTATAAAAAGAAATCGGTTGTCTTCGGCAAGCAACGCCTACGTCCAGTAGTGGACTGCAACAGGCCTATGAATTAATGAATGAATGATGTTAAAAATTTCAAATATTATGTGTAAATTAAAAACTTACTTGTATTCAATTAGAAGAGCGGTCAACTTTACTTCAATTCCACTTAAAATTATCCTTTTTTGTAACAATATAATTATGATGTTCTCAAATATTTCTTTATAGTTCTTTATAATCGAGTACAATTTTCTTACTAAATGTATTATTTCATCACTAGCTGTATATTCAACTACAGCTGTAAGAGAACATCTGGATGTGGAAGGAGCAATAATGACCGATACGAGTAATTTCAGGATCTGGTGATAATATGTTTGATAAAAATTTATAATAGGATGGCATTCGGCTTTCTTTTCTGAACTGTTTTGAAAAAATGAGGAGAATAACAGTCTCAGTAGCTGTAAATCACTATTTATGGCGGGCACATTATACAGATAGAAACACAAACGTACACGAAATTTCTTAGCCTGATTTCCGATGATTAGACTTCTCTCAGTGTCACTAAACACTTTGCTATATTCGTCACTTTCTTTGAAATTTTTGTTAAAATTTCTGCCACCTTGCCAAAATATAATAAAGAGTTTTTCAAAATGCTCAAGAAAACCAAGCGATAACTTTATAAAAAAAAAATTTTTTTTCGTATATGATTCTAAATATTGATTGAGAGTAAATATATGGTCTACAATGTCATATATAGGCTCAGAAATATAGTTATTTGAGTTATTTGTAAGTAACATTAGTTCAAATTTGATAATTGTTCCAAAAAACGTACGTACAAAATTTATTAAATACTTCAAAAAAATTGATTTCATTTTAACAGACTCAGATTGTGCTTGTATTTGGCAGACAAATGATGGAAATGAAGAAAAAACTCGTATTTATAGCCGCTTAAAAATGCTGTCAATGAAATATTAAATGAAAACACGTGAAAATAAGTGCTTTTTAAAAAAAGTTTCCCGGTTAAGCGTCGACAAAACGTTCAAATTAATGGGTTGGAATTGAATTGTACATGCACGTCTATTAGATTATCCCCATTATTGATAGATAATCAATAACTTTTCATTAACTTACTTTAAATTAAAAGCATTTCAGATATATTGCACTTGCATCAAAAAATAGTTTGGAGGAAAATTAATAAACATCTAAAATTAAAGTATGAAAGTCAAATTTGTGAGTCTGGCGATTTGCAAGCGGCTAGGTGATGGTACCCGTATAATCTGAGTTACATGGTTTAGACTTTAGAACTTTGGAGTTCAAAAGGGAAAATGACATGTTTTCTAGTGTCATCACTTAGTAGTAGCAGATATTATGTCCAGTGTAGAGATCAGGTTATCAAAATAGTACAAAAATAATTATAACTATGTTAAAAAGATAAATTTGTATGAACTTTACCACATATATTAGTAAATATTTAAAAGAAAAAATGTAGGTATCTCATTATATTTAAATTAGGCTTAAAATTTATATGAAATAAAAATCAAATCATTTAATAGATGGCGGAACTTTGACTTTAAAAAAGATTAAACTGATATTGCAATGGCCCGTCCTGTTTGGTACCAGTGCCTTACCAATCCCCGCCACAGCAGTAGTTGCCGTTGCAGTATTTCAGTTTGGGGCTCAGATGGCCAGTACCAAGATTGGAAATTTGTGATATTGTGTAGGTACCAACACTGACCTTTGGTGTCTATATGCGGCATATAATTAATTTTTACCATCAGAGTATCCGTCCGCTTGTTTGCCTTCCAATATTATAAAAAAGTTGTTTCAAATTGATATTTAAATTTGCTTATTACTAGTAAAATACCAACTTTTGCGTAATTTTATGTTTAAAAGTTAGCGTACCTATCATTAGTTCCAATAAGAAAGCTGTATACGTACTTTATCTCTGGCTTTAAAGATTTTTTTATTATAATAAAACAAGTCAAAGGAAAATTAAGGATTTAAAATAATAAATTAATACTTTAGTTATTTAGTAGATGATAGCAATAAATACTCACTTAACCAATAAAACATGTGCATTATGAATTTCTGCTATGTTAGTCGTAGCATCGTTATCATTCACAAAATCACCGTTTCTTGTAAATACATTTTTAGATTTATGTTTTATAAGGTTGAGCCTTCCACCAAAAAATATCATTAGTGTGAGTATTGTTGAATCAAACGTAGCCATGATAGATGCACCACAGGCACAAAATAGAGTATGATAAATAACTGTTACCCACGTATATGGTGGTTTATATTTATTGTACGGTAAGTAAGAACTAAAGATGTGGGGAAACTTTTCAGTTCCATTTTCTAAGCCTTGTCGAAAAGACGAAGATTGTAAAAATATGTATGGTTGGGTCACTGTGCCTACGAACGTCATAAACACGACAGTCCAGTAGCAATGCGAGAGTTTGCGAGAATAGTTAGTGTAGTTCATAATTATTATATTTCTTACAGCATCCGCAGACTCTTTTTCATACTTGTCAGTTTTGATGACGTATTCAAAAACGTTCATCCAATCGTCTTGCCAAAAAGTGAAATTAAGTGCTTTAACGCAACATACAGTGCTAAGCATCAATATCCTCAGATTGAGAAACACTTCATCTCTGTTAGTTCTCGTGACATATAATTCCACACATTGACTTAATACAAAAAGAGCAACCGATATATACAAAAGCTTACACCCAATTCTACCAATTTTGTTTTCAGGTAATAACATTCCAAATTTTTTTAGTATCCATATATTTGGTGCAAGGATAGACATAGTTGTTTTAGTTTTAACGGACCAGCTGTTACTAGTTTTAATATATGTTAGCTTGTCACGACAAACTTGGCCTGCTATGCGACAAAATCTGTTCCGATATTTAAATATTTTATCAATAGGGATTTGAATATTTTTCTTTCTACCACGTAGGTGGTAACTTGTTGTATACATTATTAATTTAGGCTCTTTCTTCACCTGTTAAAATGATTGAGTGTTCGTAAATATAAATAAATTATTTTAAAATTGCTAACAATCACGCGGCTTTGCCCTCTTTCAAGTTTTGTTTAATTTTTTCTACTATTTCGACATATTGACAAATAATAGGTAAATGTTAACAGATTTTCCGATGGTAGGAGATAGCTTTCATCAAAAGAACTCAACAACAAAAAGGTGCATTGATATACTTAATACATGAGTTTATAATATCAAACTTCCAATCTTTACGACATTATGGTACTTAGATTTCAAAAAGTATCTATATGTCAGAAAGATGGAGATTAAGGTTGTAATCATAGCACTATGAGCTTAGATGGAGATTAAAATCAGTATTCAGAGTTTTTTTATAACGTAGAAGGTTCAACACTTACAGATATATCAGGATCTACTAATATATTTTTTTTACTTTTATTTTTTATTGATTGAACTGTATTTTCCCATTTTATATTTAGCCAGACATATTGAAATTTGATAGAATTTTAGGCTATTAAGTTAATAATAAATGTAACTGTATAGAAGAAAGCTTTTTAAGTATCCACAGTTGATGTGATATTAACACAAGACAAAATAACTGACGCTGAAAAATTTTATATAGTAGATTCTAACTTTATCGATAATAGTTGAACGTATACATCACTAATGAAGACATCACGTCACATGGCACCTAGTAGACCGGGACGATGATATAAAAATGTCGACCACCCAGTAATTTACATGTCTGTATTATAATATTATAGCCGTGAAATGGGGGTGTGGCGACCACACGAAACACCGTTTAGATACAGCTAAAATAATAATGAAGCCATCACGGTCTGTCGTTTGACGATAAAATTGCATGTTGAATAATGCACTCCTTTTTGCATTAGCACCCAAATTATTGTTTAAATTATTACTCCATTTTTTTGTAAAACTAATGCATAAAAATAATAAACTTATAATAAAAATAAATGTTACAAAACTCATTGATCTATGAGTTTTTTGAAAAAGTGTTTAAATGTTCTTTAGATGAATATAAAAATTAAACCTTTATAAATTTGGCACATATGTTTGTCCATATATAATAGGCCTTATTACAAAGAATATAATATAAGCGTTTTATGTTGTACTGTGTATATTATGTAACCTAAATATATTTACAAACGCCAGTTTCGTAGAGCGCTGAGTATGAAAAGTATATAGTATGTATACATATTGTATAAACCATACTCCACACTATTCATCAAGTTGTTTGAATTTGTGTGACTAAACTATTGTGTAAATTTGTACTGCTCTATTGTATTGAATCGTAGTACTGGGGAATTTAATACACATATTTGTTTAACAATGTTATTGAACTTTTATTGTGTTGTATGATTTCTGAAGCCGTGTGTCTATTATGTGTCTAATTCAAAATTCTTTACATAAAAGTTTCGAAACATTTGTAGTTCCATAAATAATATTTTTACCGTTATCGACGGATAATCATTTTGTACGGAAAACCATTGTGCACGGTGCAGAATTTCAACAATTGAACAGCGTTGCCGGTCATAAACTTTAGAATTAGGAAGAAATGGTGGGGATGGTGGTGGTAGGAATGGTGGTGGTGGGGATGTTAGTGTTTGGGATGAAGATTGTGGGCATGGTGGTGGTGGGGATGGTCGTGACCAACCTCCCCGCCAGTCCCCACCCTACGCTATTTGTAATTTTTATCCCGTTTAATTTAGAGTGGGATTGGGTGAGGTTGGGTGGGGTGGAGTGGAGTAGAGTGAAGTCAAATGACGTCGAGAGGAGTTTCTTAAAAATAGAAAATACGTGCGAAGCCGCGGGCAACAGTTAGTAGTAAGTAAATTATTGCCCATAGCAATACCGAAACAATTATTTTTACTTGTTAGGCGTTTTTGAGGCACTGTGCAGTTTATTTTGAGTTTCGTATTTAGTACATTTAGGTACTTGACTTAATAATCGGTAGATTAAGTAATATATCGGTAGATCGGTATCGTTAAAAATCAGTTAAAATACTGATTTTTCGGTAGCATTGACAACGCTGCAGCTGAACCATGTTGGAAACAGTCATATATAACCTGTAGGACACATGTTATATCTGCTACACCGGACGTTGCTCCTAAATTCAACAATTGATCAGATTGGTGATTAAGTGGCTAAAGAATAAATTTGTATACATAAAACCTGTTTTAATCGACTTGAAAAAAAGTAAGAGCTTCTATGTTATACTCAATGTGTTTTCTTATATATCTTCACCGATTCCGGCACCGATTGCAAATCGATTTTAAAATTCTTTTTGTGTTTGAAAGGGTAGACTTCTTAGGTGGTCAAAAGTTGAGGATGTACTATCGGGCAAAATTCTGGTGTACCAGCAATAGGCAAAATTCGCTTGCATCCAATGCATAGAATCAAATAGAGCTTAAAAATAGATTTGTAAAAGCGAGAATGCAATAGGCCGGTGCTTAATCACTCATTATTTTAAACATAGAATTAAATTTTGTTGTTAAATATTTTACATTTTTGTTTATGGAATATTTCTAATCGGTTTACATGAAATGTAACTGGACGTCCTGTACGTTTTTGAGATTTTTAAGCTTGTTAAGGGATTTTTTACCAAGTTTTTTGTAACACCACCAATTTGACAATTCGAATTTTTAAAAATAGGATAGAAATGAGTGGAATGTTACACATTTGTATTATTTAGGACCATAGGACCACATTATGTATTTATTTAGGACCCTATTGAATTAGGCTAAGTCTCTAAAAATAGGTGTATTGTCGTTGTCGGCGTTGGGATGTGACGACGCCATCGCCCGCTATGTGAAATATCTAGTTGCTTGGGTAACTAAATAATTCCTCTAGTGCAATCAGTCAATCTTGCAAGTGGTAGTGCCATGCTATGT
>DVZN01001385.1:0-10280 GCA_018237365.1 Caria ino melicerta
TGACCCAGGAATTGAACCCAGGACCTCTCGCGTCAAAGTCGAATACCGACACCACTAGACCACAGAGGCGATTTAACCTAAATTTACATAATTCCTTCTGTACAAAGGATGACGAAATAGTGACAGAGCTATGTTCTTATTTATTTGATAAATGATTTGATAATACGTTAAATTAAATAGTAACTTTTGCCCTTCGCCCTTGTCTAAACTTATATTGAACAGGAAAAATACTGTAAGTTGTATTAGTTTTATTAGGTGGTAAAGTTCCGCAGCGGCTCGCCCGGTTTGGTACCACCGCCTTACTTATTTTTGCCATAAAGTCAGTGCTTGTCATCGTCGTATTCCGGTTTGTAAGGTAAGGTAGCGGGTAAACTTACTTTTGCACGAGACCTAACATCCTAGCCTAGGTTGGCAACGCAGCATTACCACCTTTGGTGTCTATAGGCGGCGTTAATTTCTTACCACCAGTGAGTTCGATCGCTTGTTTGCTTTCCAATTTTGTAAAAAAAAAATTAAAAAAATCTTTTTTTAATTATTTTTTTTTTATTTGAAAAAAAAGCAATACCAATACATCGTCAATAATAGATAGTAGCGGGTATACATGTGAACGGTTTTAACGTTCGGCGCATCGGTTCCACAGAGCGGTCGCTCGAAGTCGTCGGCGGCGTCGTCGTCGGCGAGCGCGGTGTCGGTGCGCTCGGCGCGCGGCTCGGGCTCGGAGGGGTCGAGCCCCGACGTGACGTCACGCGCCGCCGCGCCGCGCCCGCCGCAGCCCGACCACAGCGACGACTCCAGCCTCAACTCCGTCGACCTCGATCCGCTCGGTACGTGCCACTACTATTCGGCCGTCACTTGTGAGGAGCTTATTATAGAAGCGAAGGTAGAGCTTATTATACCATACTTTATTATAGAAACGAAAATCACTTTTGAGTATCGCTTCACAGAGATTGCCGGGTCCGATGGTGCGATTTTCATGTACAAAGTGATGCACGATACAAAGACATATATTCGAAAACTAAATACTATGCAATTTTTTACACTGAATATTTGCATTGAAAATTACTTGTTTATCTATTGATTATCTCTAAAATTGATTATATAAATGTTGAGATCATTAAATTTTGTTTCACACAAATATTTTGTTAAAACTGAAGAGTCAGTTTTGACCATCGGGTATTTTTAGTAGCTAATTAATTGCTAAAAAGAACTCATACTTAGTGTAGTTTCGAAATGCTCTATCATAGCATTTGACATCATAATTCTCAAAAGATGATTAGTTGAATATAGTATTCATTATACAAATAATCATTACGAAATAGGTTATAATATCATAAACTCATAAACTCTATTCCGTTACAAACCACTTCTGCATAAACACCTTTTTTATTCATGGTAGGAAGTAGACTATAGCCAGAGAGTTAAAAGGTTAAACCTAAAATCCAAAACTTAAAAATCTAAATTTATAAAAGATTTTTTTTTATTGCTTATTCGTACTATGATTTTTACAACACAACAATCTGGTTACTACTGTCATATTTAATTACAGTTTCATTTTTATTTACTACAAAAATATAAAATTAAAAAAAAAACATGATTTGATTATAGAACTCCAATAGAGAACTTACGCTGACTAAAAATAATGATAAAAACTTTTTTCGAAAATTTGTGTCTAGAAAAAAGTATCTTTAACTTTTACTTATAAACATTTAATACAAAGAACATACTCATATTATTCAGATTTATAAAGGTTGATATGGGACGTAGACCTTCGCAAGTAAAAAAATATTTACAGATCAGTTTATAAAAAACGGGTTTTCACAAACAAAATAAGGCGGAATTTATAAATAAGCCTAATAATTGGAAATGCTCTTTTTGGATATTTTTAGCAATAAACCAATCTTTTATTTTATTTTAATTTAAACCAAATTAATTCTTGTCACTGTAATACACAATACCATATACAATGTTGTTAACTGAATAATATTTTTAATTATTCAAGCTTTTTCATCAATAATTATAATTATATTGACGAATAAATAATGTAATCGTACATTATTTTGAAGTCGTCACTAGTTTTAGTTGTTTTTGGAAACGACGATGTACTATTTTCCTGGCTATGGTCTGACTAGGAATGCGTTAGAAATATTTCGTATTGGATTAATACATATTGTAAAATTTCCATCATTAGATGACAAGGACTGGCTGACTTGTGGCAAAGCAACAGGTTAGTCGTAGATTTGTCGGTGTTGTTCTAGTTGCATGCAGCATGGTTTCGTATTTAGCCCAGTCGCGGCTATATACATATACTTTTTAGGTCTAAATTAGTGTTTTATATGTTATATTTATAGTAAGTCTTCAAACCTTTGCTGTAGTTGATGGTTTAAATTATGTTCATTCACTGCATATTCATAATAATTTAAATTATGTTTTAAGTCCTTGAGAATTATAATTTTGAAGAAGAGCACTTATATTATCTACTAATATTGCAACAGGCCTAAAGTTGCAATTTTATTTATATTTTCTTTGGTTTAATTAATAATTATCTTGTAGGTGTAATGTAAACGTAGACATTATAATTTAAAATTTAGGACGTCTGCAAATGATCAAGGTTGTGTTGTCACCAAACAATATTTGTCACATAAGTCAATGAACGTCGGCTGCACGCACGATTTTCATGACTTATTGTTACGTTCCGCGTGCTAGCAAGATCTCGATACTTGCGCAAAATGTTATTTTTAATAATTGCAATAACATTGTAATACAATGTTTATATTAGAATTTAACACTGATAAATGAGTGATCTTGATGTGAGGTAATAGTGAGTTAGCCGAGTCGGCACTTGGAATTTCTATGTTGTTATTCCATAAGCTGTCAAAACGTACAAGAGCTAAACGTTATCTGTCGTTTATACTCGTCTATGTCGTGATGCCAACGTACATATTGCTTGCTCACTCTGTTTGAGCCAACTTTTCTTGTCTGTGAATTTACGTTGAGAACAATTTAGTATTCTTATAAGCCAGAGAGGTCGCTTCAACTAGTAGGATGAAAGATAGCTGTGTTCAATATGGGCATCAGTCCATTATTACAAGTGTAATCTCTAGATAATACCTCTAGTTTTATGAATTCTTCTTCTCATTTATGGTGCGGGCGTTAGCAACAGCCATTTATCAAGTTTAATGTTAATTTGCATTAAGTTATCGCCTGATTACGGAAAATCGGGCTTAAATGTTTATAACAGTCATATAAAGTCATCTGTGTCGCCCGTACTCAAGTTTGGCAAGTGACACTTGGCGACATCGAGAACATACAGTACATTAATTTCTTCACAAATAATTTTTCTGCGTACTTCAACCGAAAATATACAAATAACCAAAATTTACTAATTTCACTCGATATTTACACGAAATGTAATAATTGTGATAAAAATGCGTACTTTTGCACGAGCCCGCCAAAACTCCGCTTTACGAATTATAAACACAAACTTTTTAAATTGAAATGAGAAAGTAATATACGATGGAGTTCCGCCAAGTGCCGACGGAGGAGAGTAGGTTTCGTGTGAAAGTACCCATCGAGCGGCGCGTGTGTGCAGGCGGCGTGTACGTGGACAGCGACACGGGGCTGGAGTCGATGTCGTCGGCGGAGGCCGGCGCGGGCGCGGGCGCGGCGCCCGCCGACCTGCTGCAGCTCGAGGTCTGCCGCCTCAAGAACGACAAGCTCGACCTGCTCAAGCAGAACATTGTACGTGCACGCCACGCTTCTTCAGGGGCCACCCGTAAATTACGTCACACGTTTAGGGGCGTGACATTGAGTGACGAGGGGTCGGGAGAGACTAAATTTTGTGACGTCACATTTTTTCAAAACGTAAACATATCGTCGGAAGGCTAGCGAGCAGACGAATTCCCCGATGTTAAGAAATACACGCCACCTATAATATATGCCTAATACACGCTCAATTGAGCAGGCTGTAGCCCACCAAACCAAAATACGTCAGCGGTAATTACTGACGTTATGATGCCAGAAATAAATTTAAAATCTAGTTATCTGGAGTATATGCGAAATTCTCGTTGGTTGGTTTGTACATCGCTGATTTTGTACAATACCGTGTGTTTCTTGTTGCAATCGAGATGTTAAAATCATGAAAGTTTTTCAGAGCTCAAATAATTTAATTGCCTTAATTTAGGTTTTGTGATTTAATTTAACAACTCTCAAACAAGAAAGTGTTTTAAATCTTAAACAAACTCCGTGTTGGTTCGGACTCCTTTAAAGTAAAGAAAATAAATTGTAAAAAGGGTGTATAATTAAAACAGGTCATTACTATCCTATTAGTAATGAACCATTTAAATTATCCATTATGATCTTAAGCAGTGGGTTCAAAGTTGTAGTGTGGCAATTTGCCCTGGTCTACTGTCTGGACTATTTATATAGCCATAATATCAGCGTTTTGCACCGCTTGTTCCGGTCTGAAGGTTAGGATAGAGTATCTATCATCCCGGCCATAGAACAGCGATGCACCCGTAAAACCTGTGGTATCTTTATAGATATACGGTTCTCCTGATGCCTCTTATGATGGTAAGAACCATCTGCTTATTCGCTCCCCTACGCTGCTAACAATATCCATACTTTACCTACATCCGAAATGTAAATATGTGAGGTCTTTCCAAAGTAGATGTTCAAATTTTAGAACGGTGTTCAATACACAAAAAATAAATCTATTACACAAAAAAGGTATATTTTAAATATTTTTATTTAAAAACTAAATTTTTTCGAGAAAACGATGAAAGTTTAATGCCAGGTCATCGGTTATTTTAACATATCTGTTCATGCATTTAGTGTTTTGAAAAAATGACTATGAAGGATTTTATTGTTTATGGTGTAGGCCACTCGTTGAAACCATAAAGGCTAAAAAAGTAATTTTAGTGACGTTGTTTTATGGGTGGAAATCTTTCATTAGATGCACTGAACACTAATGCATTGTAGAAGGACTCTATATGTTTACGTCTTTTTTATACTTACCTGTTGTTTTTTATTTCAGAACTCACAGAACGAAATCAAATGCTTACGAGAGAGAGTACTATCGCTGCAAGCTGAACTAGCAGCTGCATCTAAAGACAGGAGGCTTCGCGAGCAAACAACGATTATACCAAATCCATCTAGCTTAGATTCCAGTGCGTAGATATGTTCATAAAATATATTATGTCAGCGCAGGTGTTAGTACAGTTGTCACGAGCGCCGTCTAGGGTGGCGCTTAATTTTTTAAATAATTAGTTTCAATATTTAAAAAACTCTACACTAGATGGCGCTTACAACAGTTGTGCTAACACAAAAACCTTTCGTTTAAATTTTATGGTTCGGCATTTCCTTGCGACAGTATATTGCGCTGATGTATTCATTTCACTGCGCTTGTTGATGTTTAATGTCTTTATATTGGATTTTCATAGAGAAAATCCTTAGTACTTCTAGGGTGCAAAAGTATTGCTACAAATAAAGTACTTACGGAATTAGGTAAAAATCTACCACTGAAAAGAAAAATGTATCTAAAATCCCAAGGCCAAGAACTAAAAATAAATAGTGCAATAATATAATATTGGAGGTGATTGCAATATTATTTTAGTATGTCTGTCATACTTACTATGATTTACTCATTTGTACAATTCATGACTGAATTATTCGAAATATACATATATTATTAGATTTTTTATATATATGTTAAGATTTCTATAGGCAATTATATAGATATACATTCAAAAACTAGCACAATGTACCTAGCCTTCTATTGAATTTTTACTTAACGTAAATAATTCTAAAGCTCCCTCGCTGATTACATGTAAAATCTTTGCAGATTACAATATATACCAATTATAAAATCAGATTTCGATTATCCGTAACCTCCACTGACCAAAGCGATCTGGTGGCAAAGGTCACGATTGAAAGAGGTCATGCAATTTGTCGCGTAAATTGCAAAGTGCGTCATACAAATCGCGACACGTTGTTGTCGCTCAGAATCGAACTTTTAAAATCTTTAGAATAATACTTGTGTTGCTGTTAGATAAATGTGAAAACACGTAACTCTTGTAGGTACACACGTTACGAATTAGAATTAATATTTCTAACTGCAAATTATTTCCGCTTTTCAATGTTTTAAACCAGGGGTATCCAACCAGTCGCTTTGTATATGCGGTCGCTAAAATCAATCGATCATCATAAAAGAAATTGAACCTGAACTAAAAAAGTTGGCTACCCTTGTTTTACACCAAGTAGTTGAATGTTAAACAGTATGTATAACAATACTCGACATACTGGTGCTACGAATAACAAAATTTGTTCACAATTTGCTGATATAAATGAAAGAAGGAACGTTAGTAATTTTTAATAAGTTTTTTAAAACAAATATTACACTTCTTTTTTTAAAACATCAAAACTATTAAGTTACAACTTCGATTATCTTATGGTTCTAGTGTAAGATTGATGTATTGTACCTAAATATGTTCAAGCGGCGATGTCGACAAATTGGATGTAGTTAAATGTGTTAGAAATAAAACAACGGTACCTACAAAATAAATCCTTTACTATCTGGTAGAAGCCTATGTTAACGGTGCATTAAAATTACTAAAAGTCGAATAGTCTATAAATGTTGGAAATTAATATTTAAATATATTTGTGTCGTTTGATTTATGTATTTTATATTAATTATAGTACCTTACAGCGCAGTGCAATGATTGTATTCTTATTTTGATACAAAAAAACATTTGTTTATGTGGTGATTAATAAGCGCCATCTGTTTTCTATTTTGATACATTTTTAAACCTTACGCCTATTTAATTCGAATTATCTTTATGATCTGGTCTATGATTACTTAGAGTTAATGTTGTCCCTGTAAATATAATTTAAAAGTAGATTATTGATTAAACAGTATTTTCTTTATTTATATTTACCATAGGTCTCGTTTCGAATGTCTTTGAGTTTGAATACGTTTTGTTGTTAAATAATATTTTATACCAAAGTTTACATTCCCCACTAATAGCATAGTTTGAGTAATTCATAATTACCATAGAGATGAATCAGTATTTTTATGATTTAGTTAACGATGCTCGCTAACATATTTCTAAGTTTACATTTAGTTTTTTATTAAATGTAATCTTTTGGATGTTTGTTTGACTGTTGAATAATTAAGTTGACTAACTGTTGATTCGTCTTCTTAGACTTAAACCAAATAATGTGAGCGCGGAGCGTTAGAAGATATAGTTATAATTATAAGAAATACTATTGAAATATATGGATAGTTAATTACTAAATACTCACTGTTGTTTTATTACGGTAAATGATGATTTATTTATCAGTCTGCTATATTCCACTGCTGGATGTAGGCCTCCCCAGTGTATAGGGGCGTTTGCGCGTAGTCACCACGCTGGGCAGGCCGCAGGTTGGCCAAAAAGTTATCAATAAAAAAAAATGAAAATAAAATTCAATTATAGTGCATTACCAAGCTGGTATAGTAATAGTGCACCATAATACTATTCTATTAAGCAGAATCAATAGCATTCTTACGATAACTCCGAACTGTAACAAAACTTTTTTTTTATTGGCAGTTCATAATTATATAAGTTATGATTAGTACATCCTTATACTGAGTGAAGATGGTTTGATATCTCAATGAATTAACCGTGTAAGAACCACTTTTTAACATTGAAGTTTTAGCAATGATCAAAAGTGGTAAATATTGTAACTTCTGACCGATTTTTTCCCGTGTTGTTGACCTTAGGTATGTAGAATAGACCACCTGCCCCCATGCCAGGTATTTGTTAAACCCTTTTTTTGCGATCCTTACCCACAATGCGGCGTCGGACATTGAATCATATGAAAAACATTTCAAATAGTCTACTGTTTCTTGCTTCGTCGTAGTCACGCCGCACAACGCACACTACAGCCTAGTGCGTAGTGATCGCGAGACCAAAGCTTTAAAAGAAAGCATTGGTTGTAATGGTATTAATTAACAATATTACTACTGTACTTTGTGTGCAGTAATATGCCCGATAGTAATACTGTCGCCATAATGACATTATTTTACACCACCGTGTTCAGATCCTGAGCCGTTGAGATCATCCTGGATACAAAACAGCAACGCTTAGTTATAAAGATAAATGTCGCCTATATACATCATAGATTATCTTTTGCTGTTTGCAAAGATGTGTCTGCCTTAAAAATGTTTTTTGGACGCGATCACGTCTGATTAATTGATGATCGCCGGGTAAATTTTTATTGCGAATAGTTACTTGCAGTAAATAGACCAGATTAAAGTAATAAATGTTCGAACAATTATTTCTAGCGGTCAGGGTATGCCGTCGATAAACGAGATTTGGGTTCAATCCCCGACATGGACGACTGGCGAGCATTTGTGTGACGAACAAATGTATGCATGAACATATCTTTTTATTCTTGGCTTGGGCGTTAGCAGCTGCCATTTGTCAAGTTTTATTTGAAGTTGCATCAGGCTATCGACCGATTTTGTTAAATCGGACTTGAATGATTCATAATAGTCGTAATAAGTGATGTCATGGTCTTAGATACAGTGGTGGCAACCTTACCTAAGCTCAACAAGTGAGATTTGACGGCATCATAAATTTTGCAGACTTTAACAATAAAATTATACAAAATGCCACCAAAATTTACTAATGTGGCTACTCGGTATTTTGTAGATGTAATTCAGTAATTGTAATAAGATTGGGATTGTATTTTTTTCACGATCTCATTAATAAACCCAACATGCACATCTGTAATATATAATTATTACCCATTAAGAGACTCGTTGGTCTGGGTATATATCAATAAAAAATATTTTTAAATAGCATTTTGGTAATATACTTGCCATCTATCGTCTAATAGTACAACTTATTAACAATACATGCTAAATTAATGGTTTATTACTAAAGTTATAGATGTCACTAACATCAATTGAGTTTACTGACATCTATGAATAAGTAGCCAAACTAAGTTAACACTACTAATGTAGTTTATTACTAAAGTTATAGATGTCGTTAATAACAATTGATTTTACTGGCATCTATATGTGAGTAGCTGAAATAAGAACTTTTAACACGATTTTGCAGCAAACACAAATATTTCCAATTATTCCAGAAAAAGGTTTATAGGAAAAAAAGAAAGTAGGAAAAGGATAAAACTAGTAACTAATTCGTGATATAGCAATCGTGCGAATTCGGGCGGGTCATTTAAATAATATAAAATAATTAATCATCATTACACAAATTAGTTATCTACTTGAATAGATCTAACTATCAAATGAACAATTTACTGGCTTGTGATACAAAAATTTACTATTACATGGACATTGTGTTGCTTCGTGCATCTTTGCTGAACAGACGGTAACCTTAATATTATTAACAGGGTAACCTTACACGAAAGAGCTTACTCATTCCTAAAAGGTCGGCACCGCAATAGTTATGCCCCTGGTGTTGCAGTTGTTCGTGGGCGGTAGTGATCACTTACCGTTAGAAAAACGAAGTCTAACATCCCGGAGGCCGGCCTGAGGCTGGCAACGCATATTTACCTCCTCCTCTTTTTTGAAAGTCAATTGAAAATAAGTTTGGGAATAAAAATAACAAAATGCATAGGAACAAATAATTTTGATACGGATGGCTCACGAGAGCCTAGTAAACACAGTAGGTACAGCAGTAAACCAGTAAATTACTTTGTGTCAGTAAAATATTTCTTACACTTTCGTCGTGGTTTTTAAAGTATGATTGAATCGTCTTAAAGTATGTAATGAATACTAAAACACAGAGAGAGCTATCATGAGTCTTGTCGCATTCCTTGACATTTGAATTTACAATGTCTGTCTGGATGAGTTTATCCAACAATAGCTTGTCCAGAGGTATATTAAACTTGTCAATAGTTTGTTGCAGACATGCATTTTCCAGTATATCTATATAATATAATATGAAGTCGATCGCTGTATAGGAGAAAGCCTGCACGCTGTAAAGCAAACACTCAAATGTGAAAATCATCAATGACATAGGTTGATTAGAATTACATGTTTGAATGTTTCAATTTCAACTACAGGCAGATCATAAGAGGCGAAAACATATTACTGTCACCATAATATCAGTGCATGCTATCGACTTATTTTTTTTTTATAACATTGGGCGGCAAACAAGCAGACGGATTTCCTAATGGTTAGAAATTCATGCCGTCTATAGCAGTCTTTCCCAAAGTGGGCGATAACGCCCCCTTGTGGGCGCTGCAGGTCTCAAGGGGGGCGGTAAGAG
>DVZN01001386.1:0-10274 GCA_018237365.1 Caria ino melicerta
TGTTTAGTGAGATTTTCGTCTTTCTAGAAATTGGAAAATGATAATTTAAAAAGTGGGCCATCGATTTTCCGAGAAGAAAAGCTGAAAATAAATTATTATGTCTATTCCATTCAGTGGAACTATTAAAAGATCGGGAGGCGTTGTATCTGCAATTGGGAAGCAATTAAAAGCTGTAAATCTTAAAGCTGCAAAACGGATTACTGTTAAATTCGATCCGTTTGCAAATAATGTCACACATACCAGGTATTTTCGTATTTTTTTTAGTCTAATGCTAATAATGGAAATATACTTTCGACTGCAATGATTATGATTGCAACATATGTATGTATGATTTTTAGTTGTTTGATTAAAACTAACCTTATTTTCAGGAACTTTCTATATTATATGAGTGCACCAAAAATAGGCCTTACTAATCCGAACTGCTCTTTAAAAACGGAAATAGTTTGTGATCGCAGTGAACCTACAGTAGATATTACAATCGTGCCTTCTATTGCTGGTAAGAATAACGTACTTCTGTGCAGATAATTATAACAATAATCAATGCTTTTGTTTTTAATTATTTCTATGTAGTCAGTGAAAACTCGTTTTATAAATCATTACAGTCATGTTGGGAAATTCACAAGAATTTAATCAACGGGGACCTTAAATAAATAAAGATTAGATATTTCATGCATCTTTGTTTAAATAATAACTCAACTTTCCTGTTAACACCCCAAACTTGTAGTATTAACAGAAAAATATTTATATATTTGCTTTTCTATGCTAAAAAATGTTTTAACCTTTCCTAGGGACATATCTGGTAAATGATTCCTTTGGTAATGAAAAGAATAATGTAATTTTGAATAGGGAAACTATATTTTTTCAAGTTTTTATAGTTTGAAAAATAATTGGTTTGAACAATGCTTAAATTTGAGCATTCTATAAAGACATGGGTACTGTTATGCTTGTGAATCACTATATTATAATATTATTGTGTATATGATAATCAACACTTAATATAAGAATATAATATAATATTAGACACATAGGGACTCATTTATGAAATGGACCAACTACCCAGTACTTGGCAGTTTGTAAGAGTCAATTATAGATTTGCTGTGACTAACAATGTGACCAAGTTAAATTAATTGGTAGAGTTTTTAACTCCTTGCCTGGCTTTGTACCACCACCTTTGCTATTCCTCATGCTATTATTACAGTACTTGCAATTGACATGAACCAGTGGCTTGGCTGACCAGCCTCATAGCATATTTTGTGTCTATAGGTGTATTTGTATCATTTGTATTGTTACCTAGTAAGCAGAGGACAGAACCACAAAATGGGTATGGGGTTTTAATATAATGTATAATGGGGTTTTAATGGGGTTTTAATTGCATTGTGGCAGCCATTTTTCTATTATAAGTAATAACATGTGCATTTCAGATACTGCTAAATTAGAAAAAGTAACATTTAAAACTGGTAATTTAACCTGTTTAGAAATAATACAGTTGCTAAACAAACACATATCATCATTAGCACCAGTCGAACAAGTCACTACTACCATAAAAACAAAGTCAGAGAAAAAAGGTGTTAGGAGGAAGTAAGAAGTCAAGATGACACGTAAAGGTAACCTTCAAGTTGTAGAAGAGATTTACAATCAAATACCGGCTTTTACAGATATTTTCTCAGAAGATACATTCTATGTATTTGTTGTTATATTTGTGTTGTCTACTATAATGGTTGCTTTTATTTTGTCTAGATTTATTACCTTAAAACCTGTAGAGTAAAAATAGATAATTATATGAATGTAATAAATTAAAATGTGATATGTTTTAAATTAAATTGGTTTTATTTGTGTGACAACATCAAATGATCCTAGTCATGAATGCAGTGGTAGACTGGATGACGAAAAAGATTGGGTTTTATGGCATACACTGGGGGAGGCCTACTATCAAAAGCAGACAGACTCATATTACTTACATTGCACCACAATCCTTACATCATATTTCAATCAATATGGTCTTAAATTGATTTTTTGTATGTATTGTAAAATCAATGCAGTTGTTTATTAATTAGTGATTACAAACAAATATCACCTCATTGCAATATAAGCATTATAATTCCAGAAATGGAAATATAAATAATTTGAGCTGATTAAAAGTAAAAATACATCCAGTTAAATGTAATTGTACATGTAATGTATTTATATCAATATAGTATAATATAAACTGTAAAGGGAAAATGGACAATATAAATTGATAGCACTTAATGAAATACTGTTAAATTAGATGCCTAACAAACATTATCTTTTACATATTATGATAGTTTATGTATTTTAATGAAGTGTTTTATTACAAACTTTAAGATATTGTGGTGATTTTGCAACACACTAACTTTCTGTACAAGTTATTTGAAGTTATCTCCGTCTTCTGATTATTAAAGAAAAAAATGGAGTACAGTGCTCACCTATTGAACTAAATATTTGTTAGTATAAATAGCTGTCGTAATAAGTTTAAATGATGCACTGTATAAAACCAAAACTATCACATTGGTTGTTTATTTTCTATTTACTGTGTCTTAGTACGTATAATGTACTTGTGATAAAGAAATTCTCACCTAAACATATACGAAGAATACCATTGTAGCTTGCTGTTACAGTCATATTTATTTTGATGATTTAGCCACTAAATATAAACATATCTTGATCTTTTTAAAAATCCGTTCATGTATTATTAAAACTCCTTTTAATCACTTATTTACTCACAAAATAAATGACGCATTAAAAAAATAATATTAGCAAGTGTGTAATATGGATTTTGTATGACCAAATTAAAATATATTTTTGCGATTTTCCTTCCCTGTCTTTACAGGGAGCTAAGTATTTCGTTTCTGGTATTGGTATTAAATAGATGACTCATCTAGTTATCGATGAGACAACTGCGTAAAATCTTTGCTAGTATATAACTGTATACATTTAAGCATTTTTACATCCATTATTGCCACCCAATCCTCTTAAATGTTATAATGTTGAATTATTACTGTGAAATATGAATCTAGTATTTATGAAGGAAAACAAACATTTTACAAGATGACATTTTTATTAAAATATTTCAGCATAGAACTTGAAAAATGTATAGTCTGTTTTTAGAATTCTTGTGCACCCCAACGAATCTGAAAAGAAAAAAAAAACATTTAATAAAACATGTGGAAGTTGTAAAAATTGTGTTTGTAACTTTCATTTTCTAAAATTATAGAAATGTAAGAACCAAACAGAGTTTTACTACGGGACAATATAGAGAAAATGCAGATGTTGCCCCTGATACTGAGAAAATCCTTTCATCATCTGACCCAAACGTAAATTCTCATGTATATGTGGACTGCTATGGTACAATTTTGTGTGTCTTCTAAGCTTCTAGGTATAATTTTAATACAGCCCAAGTCTCACATACTATTTACTGTGACACCTATATCAAAGATAAACATTTCTTTACACTTTTGCCACTTTATTTCATCTTATATTAAACAATTTAATTTTAAAACCTTTATGTTACCTTTACTCCGGCACTGGACTAGTGTTGCTAGACATCTTTCGTATTCACGGGACACCCGTATTTCTTATTCTCTTATTTCCTGTATTTCTCATTCTCCAGTATAAATTCAGATGTCCCGTATATAAATTCGATTTGTAATTGCGGAGTTGATCGTGCTAGAGTTTGATCAGTACCTATTATGCCTGATTTTCGAAATCGGGCGAAAACTTGATGCAAATACTATAGACTACTAGATATAAAAGACTAATAGCATTTGCTATCGCCCAGGCTAATAATAAAAAAGAATAAAGTGTGTAATTATACTTACATCTTGATTTCTCGCTTTCTGTTTCCTCTCAACCAAAGATGTCAAGGCTTCAGACCGTACAGCTAATGAGTCAATACGTTCTACAAGCTGCTGGTATGGCGAGAGGGGTTGCGCTCCCATTACTACGTGTCCTAACTTTGAATCTATCTTGGCATCCAGTCGCGCGTTGCGGATTAAGTTCACAATCCAGCATTCGGCTTCATCGGGTTGCATGTTTAGGTTTTCAGCCAACATTCTACAAAATAGTAAACGGGCAAATTAAATTAATTGAGCTTTGCTTGGTAAAAGAAGAAAAAACCTTCGGTTTTTTTTTATAACCGAAGGAGGCAAACGAGCAAGTAGGTCACCTGATGGTAAGAAGTACCGCCCACGAACAACTCCAACACCAGGGTCATCACAATTGCGTTGACGACCTTTTAAAAACCCGCCCCTAATGGAGAAGGAGAAGTGGGCCTCCGGGACTCCTATAAACCAGACGAAACGCAGCAAGAAGCTGCTACTTGACGCTGGTTCGAAACCCTTTCGTGATTCGAACGTGGGTCCTCCGATCTTATTATAACTTTGTAGATGTCAATGATATGATAGACAGACGAACATACTAGTATGCACTCAAGATTAGCTGACGATATTAGGTCTCATGATGTGACGGTTGGCAAGTCCGTCACCAATCGGGCACAAATCCAATCCCTGACTTTATTTTTTTCAGAAAAACTGAAACGTGTTTTGGGACTCGAATTTGAGGTCCTCCGGTTTCTTAGTCGCGCGCCTTACCAACTGAGCTGTTAAAACTTCGTAGCTGTCAGCGAATTTACTTTTGTAATCTAATGACAAATGTAGCAGTTTTTCATTGCATAAAAACACGAACAAAACAATATTTTCTAAAAATGAAACTTAGTTAAATCGATTTATCGTCCTCGAAAGCCACTGCATACTAATTTTCGTGAAAATTATACTTAACCAAAATGTTCTGTACTGTGGTACCAGGCCAAGATAGACCCAAATAAATTGAGAACTTCGTTTTTTGGAAATCAGTTTAGAACTAAATAATATAATATTGAAAATTGTACAAACCCAATACTGATAACTTGGTGAATACGGCAGAACGTTTCGAAGATCATGAGCCGAGCGTTCTCAACGAACTCTTCCAAGCAGGCGATCAGGAAGAAGTCCGTCGACAGAACTGCTTGACACTGGTTTAGTTTTCGGCGCGCTGCTTCGAAGTCGAAGTTCACGTATAGGTGTTCAATGAACTCTGTGATAGGATCCCTAAAGTTTATAAAGGTATACATTAGTATTCTCACGCAAGTTTTATTTATTTATTTATTTTTGCTAGTGCAATGTCGAATATCTTAGATGTTAAGTAATCAATATGTTCTCATATATAAGTGATTGTCTTTTCTAAGAATAAATTTCTTTAAACCTAAGTATTTTTCTGATGGCCCGGTTGACTGGTGAAGAATGCCGAAAGGCATTAAGTTCGCCTTATGTACAAACTTATTTGTTTGGTGTACAATAAAGCTAAATAAATAAATAAATAAACCTAAACATAGTATTCACACTGTACAATGTACCTGTAGTACAAACATTCTTTTTTTTGTATTTCCTGTTGGTAAGAAATATACGTCGCCTATCACAGAACATTATTACTCACAGAGACCGCCTATACACAACAAAGGTGGTAATGGTGCGTTACCTACATGGGGCCGGTATGTTACTCTCCAAACTAGAACACGTCAATGTCAAGCACTAATGTTATGGCGGCATGAATAGGCAAGGCGGTGGAACCATTCTCCACGGGCGAGCCGCTGCGAAGCTGTACCATCTAGTAAGAGATCAGGGTGTTAGTGAAAGCAAGCCTTTGTGTCTAAAGAGAAGAAATCGCAAGATGCTCTGCTTATTTCAGCTTGTACATACATACATCAGCCTATTGCAGTCCACTACTGGACGTAGGCCTCCCCCAAAGTACCACAGGACACGATCTCGCGCTTTCATCATCCAGTCACTACCAGCTGTCCTCTTAAATCGTCGGTCCATCTGGCCGGAGGGCGTCCAACACTACGTTCACCAAGCCGTGGCCACCATTCCATAACCCGTTTATTCCACCGACCATCGGTTCTGCGACAGCTGTGAACAGCCCACTGCCACTTCAGTTTGCTACACATCCGAACTTTGGTATTCTGTCTAATAATCTCGTTTCGTACTCTATCTCAGCTTACTGTAAAACAATTGACAGTTATTTTTTAAATAATTGCTATACCTGTATGTGTATGCCTCCTGTTGAATAACTTTCACAAGATCCTTAAGAGCGTTTCTTCGTGAACGATTAATGATAACAGCCGTCGCCAAGTACCGGAGTATGTGAGGACACATCGTTTGAATTGCATTTAGATACCTGAAATTAAAGTTTATCAGTAAGTAATCCAATTCATAAGTAATTCTGTTTTGAATATTGATTCATAATTCCATGATTCAATTCATAAGTAATTCTATTTTGATTCTTGATTCCTGAACCAATTGTTAGCCCAACTAAAAGACCAACTGCCTACTTGCCACGCAACTCGTAATAGCGAGCATAGGTATATAGCCAATAATAAAGTGACATTTAAATAGGTATAGTTTGGCAACGACTGGTTCGAATTGCTATCACTAACTTATATTGCTACCGCCATGACGTCATAACTTTCCATTGAGGTGTTCCGGTTTTAATAATAATAATAAATGGATACGACTTAGGAATCTTCAAGAAAAGAGCGTACTTATTCCTAAAAGTTCGGCAACGCATCTGTGAGACCTCCAGTGTTGCAGACATTCGTGGACGGCGGTGATTACTTATCATCAGGTGACCCACCCGCTTGTTTGCTCCCTCATATAAAAATTATAATAATATATCGTCACGCCCATATATCCTCGAGAGAGATTAAATCACTCATATTGATCTAACCCCAAAGTAAGAAAATTATTCGCTTGTCTTATGGGTGTTAGTCAACGATATTATACCTATTGGTACACATATAAATACAAGAATATGCAGTTTCACCAAGAGTTGAGGATGGAAAGTGTACAATACATAGTCAGTTTTAAACTTACAAAGGCTTGTACAAGAACATTTCGATAATAAGGTCGCGTCCCTTGACGTGGTTGAAGAAGACGAAGAGAGACCAGTGCACGAGCCACGTGCGCTGCTGTAGCGCCTGCATGTTGTTCGCGGTCGCGCCCGCGCCGCCGTTATCGATGAACTCGCGCAGCTTCGTCAAGTCGTCCAGGGCCCCGTCCCAGTTCTGGACCAGGATTTCACTCGCCAACTTGCCCCAAAGTACTGACAAATAATTCTGTCAAAAATAGTTAAACATTGTTATTTCTACACTAAAAGGAAAAAGGTGAATTATTTAAAATGTATAATTTTAACTCCAATTTTTTTACATATTACTACATAGTATAAAATACTTAGATCTTTTAAGCCATACAACATATTTTGTTGCGTTTTTTTAAGTAGAGTGATTCAATAGGAAGTTTTATATGTACTTGTATAATTACTACATAGTATAAAATAGAATCGCTTTGCGTCTGTCTGTCCCTATGTATACTTAGATCTTTAAAAAGACGCAACGGATATTGATGCGGGTTTTTTAATATATATAGTGATTTGAGACGGACGTTAATATGTATCATATTATAGAGAAACACTGATAATTTGTTCTGATTAGATAAACAAGTTAATTATTTAAATTTTACAATTTTCTAGGTACTTCGATATTTTTCTATGTTTTTTTTAATTGGATAACGTTCGCCAGTGGTAAAAAATTCACGCCTCATAGACACCAAAGACATTAATTGTGCGTTGTCACACTGATTTCAAGATGTTAGGCCACGTGCAAATGTAAGTTTTCCGATTACCTAAACCTCCAAACCGGAACACATCATCGGTAAACGCTGACTTTATGGTGGCAGAAATAGGCAAGAATCCGGGCACCAATCCGGGCGAAACGTTGCGCGACTCTACCACCTAGTAAAAGGTCATATTATTAGTGACGGTAAGCCTTTACCAGCTTGGACCAACAGTCAAAGAGGGAACACTACATCTTATATTAAAATCGATTAAAACGTTTAGCGACCACTAAAGCGCACTGGACACACACAGCCTTCATTCGGTAATCGAGTTATAACTGAGTAACAAGCAGAGCCGAACTATATACCTCCTTATACAAGATCACGACAGTTGAGACTTGTTTGAGACGATAGGACAATACGAGCCTCCTTTAGCGACAAAAGATTTTGTAAGTGGTTATGTTTAATTTCAGAAAAAGTTTTTATGTAATGTTGAAGGCCATAACAATTACAACTATTTTTTACGAATACGACCTGTCAAAATAATTGTTAAAATATGTCAAGATGTCAGCTAAATTAGTAGTCCATAAATTTGAAAAAGGGGTGAATTTTAAATCTCTACACATTGCTATCGACCAGACTGATAGTGGGTCTTTACAGACAACTTTCGGGCCATGGGAACAAGGTAAAGTGGAACTCATAAGTAAAACTACGGAAAAACCACGCTTAGTGGTTAAAGTGATTTCTGATGAAAATTCTGATGATTTAGGACTTGACTTGTGTGCAAACGAAACCAAGGATCTTAATACATTACTTAAAACTTACAAGGGACCTAATAGTGGCGACAAAAATTTTAATATCTCTTTAGTAAATGACAAAAGAAGTCATGATAGAAATGACCAAAGTTCACTTCAATACTATGCAAAGGACTTTAGCCCTAAAAATAATCTTGTTTCCCAAAAACAATTAGATTCATTAAATCCCCTGGAGTATAGTATAGAAAAGGTAAAAGAAAATAATGCGAGGATTATGGAAAACATACATATGCTGAATAGAACTTTAAACTATACTAAAAAGAAAGAAATTCTGGATATGATCAATCCAAAACCATTGCATTCGTATCCATGCAACGAGTGCGGGAAATGTTTTGTTTATGAAACTGGATTGAGGAGGCATTTTTTTATTAGACACGGAAGTATAGATACACAACCAAGGTGGCAAACGGTTTGGACTTGCGCAGAATGTTTCCAAGTATGGCCAAGCAAAGACGTGGCTTTAAAACATTCAAGTCAATGTTATCAGACAAGCAATACTAATATTATTCGAGAAATGAGAACAGCATTATCACGATGTGAATTTTGTGAAAAACTAAACCAAGATGTTGGATTAATGTACTCTTGTCAATGTTGCCAGAATAAATCTAATAATTATATTCGAGAAATTAAAACTTCTCTATTATTACAATGCGAATTTTGTGAGAAAGTATTTACGAGCATACCTAGACTTCTACAACACTCTAAAATTCATACAGTGAAAGTTAACTACGAATGCAGTTCCTGTAATATTGCTTTTCAATCTCACAAAAATGCAGAACATCATTGGTTGGTATGCCCGTGGATGTTGTTGAACTACAAGTTTTCGTTGCCAAAAATGTTGCTTTGCAATGCTTGTGACCGTAAATTCCGAAGTTATGATCAATTATACAATCACAGGTACGATAGAATATACGATCATACGACATATACTCTTCTCAATTTATCTCTTTTTTTATTTCCCAACTTTGTATAGTTACTATGTCCATAATCGATTTTGTTTAAATGATTCTTATTTCATTCAAATGATTAATGTCAGAGAGGGTCTCAATTCTCATATAGATTTAGTAAATATGTAATGCAACGTGGGATATGGAATTAACAACTGATTGTTGTAGTTTTACAGTTTCTGACAGTCTCGCTGACCACATCGATGAATAGAGAGACTTGGGTTCGATCCCAGCGTTCGGTTATTTATTAAATTTATTCAGGTATTTATTTATATAACGCCCATATCATAAGCAAATAATTTTCTTACATTGAAGTTAGATCAATATGTGTGATTAGTCCAAGGATATACATTATTTACGGTATTTAAATTATTATTTTATTTGTATATCTAGATACAAAGCTGGACATTTCATGGGCAAAACATATGACGATAACAATCCAAAGAATACAGAAATAATAGTGTACCAATGTGAAGTATGTAGCAAATGGTTCCAAGAAATATCTGCACTTGAGAGTCATAGGAACCAATACCATCCACCAAGTTTCAATGTTGGATTACTTAACAGCTTTGTAAGTGCTAAAAATATTTAATCTTGTCACATTAAAAATATTTTATACGTAAAGGCGGGCTTTTTATGGTATAACTAGCGACCCGCCACGGCTATGTACGAGTAAAAAACTGATAGTATATATACTACAGAATATCTCTCAAAGACATCACATTACAAACCTCTAAATTTTAAGTGTTTCTCTATTATATTATGCGTGTATTATACATGTAAACCTCTCGAATCATTATTTTAAAAAAATCGCATCAAAATCTGTGGAGTAATTTTAAAAATATTATTTG
>DVZN01001387.1:0-10272 GCA_018237365.1 Caria ino melicerta
GCTTAAATTCTACACATACCTATTTATTTATTTCTTGTCTTGAAACGTGTTTATAAGTTCTTCTAGTGTTAAATTTAAATATGTACAATGTTTTACCACTCATATAGTATACAATATTTCAATATTCTTAAGTAAAATAAGTATATAAATTAAAATTCTAAGAAAGTACCTTCACGCCTATTATCCCCGAAGGGATAGAGGTGAGCTAGTAACTCTACGTCTCGTAAGTCCAGTAGATATACTAGAACACCCACAATTAGCCAAGGTGCTAGGGCGCATGATGTGATAGGTGGCAAGCCTATCACCACTTCGGGCACATGCCCATCCCGGGCAATGTCATGCTTACTCAGAATAATCTGAAAATCATTTACAGAAAAGTTGCCCGACCTGGAAATTGAACCCGGGACCTAAGCGGCTAGCGGTTTTAACAGGCGATAGCCGTACCGTTAAACCACATAGGCGATTGATTAAGAGTATTTATTGAGAAATAACGTCGAGACAGTCATACAAACTCTTCCGCCATCAAAATAGACCATAAATTAAATAACCTCACTGCATCCCTGCATTAGTATTCGGGACGCACTTCAATGCCATTTAACTGTATCAATAAAATAATTATCCAATCATGAAGCAATTTACTCAAATTGTCCCAGTGTGCTCCCTCTCGCTTTCTCCTCCTATAACGCATGTTTTTGTCTCACTCACCATTGGACGTCGGTACTCGAGGCCGGTGACACGAATTGTTTGAATGTAAAGCTGCAGTCATACTGCTCTATATTAAAATAGTTTTTTAAAAACTTATATCGTCGCTTCGATGATCGTCTTTATATTATCATAAAGTAATATAAATTAGTTAAGTTAATAATAACATTTTATCGTCTCTGGTCGAGTGGTCAACTTCGCGTCATTAGAGAAATCATATCGTACTGTAAGTCACTAAACTAACAGTCATCTGAGTGGGCGGCAATTTTGACCGGCCTGGTTGCACACTGGCTTCCCACGTAGAGAGGGCCCCCCATATACCGCCATATTATTAAATTAACCATAGATCCTGTAGGCTATCGTAGAGTGATGTCGGTGTCCGACTTTGACATGAGAAGTCCCGGGTTTAATTCCCGGGTGGGGCGCTTGATTGGCATGGGACTTGTTCTAAGTATGAGTTTTTTCAATTTTTCGTTGCCTTGGATTGCCTTGTCAAAAATAACTTTGCCTTGGATTGGATTTGTGCTGATTTGTAACGGACTTGCCACCTGTCACATCGTGAGATCTAATATCGTCAGCTAATCGTGGGTGCATACTAGTATGTATCTCCACGACTCGTAAGTCCGGTATATATACTAGAACACCCACGATTAGCCAAGGTACTAGGGCCCATGATGTGATAGATGGCTAGCCTATCGCCACTTCGGGCACATTCCAATCCCGGGCAATGTCAGAATAATCTGAAATTTTTTTTAAGAAAAAATGCCCGACCTGGGATTTGAACCCGGGACCTAAGCGACTAGCGGTTTTAACAGGCGATAGCCGTACCGTAACACTACATAGGCGATATAAAATAAAAAGAACTTCATGATTAATACTAGGCTTTTTATAATTGTTCAATTTAATTTAAAACCAAACAACATTTATTTAATATGTTACATACATACGTACAAATAAATATTTTCTCCAAAACAATAATTTGTGAGTATGTATGTGAACCAATTACGATGAAATTTGGTATGTAGGTAGCTGAAGACTCGAAATAACACATAGGCTACTTGTATCCCAGAGTTCCCGAGGAATCAGGATTTACGGTTGCAGGCGGCCTCTAGTACGTAAATAATAATGACATTCACCGCGGATACAAATGTTTTTGTTTGGTCAGGTTCTTAGTGTTAAAACAAAACTTGTATTCGATATCTTGATTCAAAACGCTTTATTCTTCATTATTCTCTTGACATTTATATTTTTTTGTTTCAAAACTAGATTACGAGATCCTATTTAGAATAAAAAATGGTTGATCAAATAAACAGGCATTGATGCGTCCGGATTTTAGTTTTAATAAATGGGTACCTACTTTGGTACCCATTTAAGTACTATTACAACTAAAATATCAACTAAGAAGCTAGGTTTTTCAAAACCTAGCTTCTTAGTTGATATTTCAGGAGCAGAGGGTCTCAATTCTAGGCATTTTCATGCGGATTTTTAGTATTATAATGCATTTAGATTAGTGATACAAGTATTATTTCGTATTTTTATGATTTGCCTTTCCAAAATCAGTAGCGTTGTCACCTTAGAACTCAATTTATAAAATACTAGCTGTCCCGACGAACTTCATCTCGACAACAACCCGTCTTCTCTTATTAATGTTATTTTTATTGATGAATATCATAATATTTTAATACTTATTATTCTATTCTCGACGAAGACAAATCCCAAACCACATAAATCATAAAAAATAAAGATTAATTAAGGTAACTTCACGCCTATTATCCCCTAAGGGTTAGGCAGAGGTGTGCTAGTATCGCCACGACTCGTAAGTCCAGTAGATATACTAGAACACCTACGATTAGCCAAAGTACTAGGGCCCATGATGTAATAGATGGCAAGCCTATCGCCACTTCGGGCACATTCCAATCCCGGGCAATGTCATGCTTACTCAGAATAATCTGAAAAACATTTTTAAAAAAGTTGCTCGACCTGGGAATTGAACTCGGAACCTAAGCGGCTAGCGGTCTTAAGATTATTTATTATGGATAAATTTTGAATTATTTTTTTCATTTGATGGGACATTATGGTACTAAATGCTTCTCGCATACTCTATGCGGGAAGCGTTTCGTCCCATAGAAAATTCAAAAATGTGCGTAAAGTACATTACGATAGGCTATTAAAATAAATAACAATATTTGAAAAAAAAATCGGCTAGTTACAATAGATCTGTCGTAGACTTATTATAATTCTGGGACACTCATGTGTAGCTTATTGACCTTATCAAATATAGTACAAATAAACAATAGTATTTTGTATTTAAATGTATTTCACCTATTCTTAAGATGAGTACAGTTACAGGTCATTTAAACTGTAAACCAAAGCCGTTCTCATTGCATATTGACAATATGTGAGCCGCGTACTCTAGGAGGAAGGCTATGTTGATCAACTGTAACTAAGGTCACACTATGACTCACTAAATACTTATATTTGCCACTACCAATAGCCCGCGACTTCGTCCGCATCGATGTGTCCAATAGAACAATTAAACATAAATTTATATAAGTAATTAAATTGTAGTGACTCTTTGTAATATGAAAATAGTAGTTCATTGCCTAATAACTAATGAGTACCTATCTAATAATTGTTAATGGGTGCATATGGTATCTTGTACATATTATAAACAACAGATATTTTTTTGTCAGTTTGTTTACTACTTACCGTCGCCGCTTAGTGAAACTTAGTTATAATATTCAACATGATAAAGCGAACACAGTACTTGTACTTGTTCCACTAAAAATTTATTTACACGTTTATATAAATTTATTTACATGTTTCACTATTAATTAATAGTGAAGCAAGTACAAGTGTTGTGTACACTTTATCACTATGAATATTTTGTCTGTTTGTTTTAACTATTTTCGGTTGGACTGATTTTTAAGGGAATTGTATTGATAGGTTATAAGATGTAATTTATCAATAAAATTAACTTTAACAATAACCTTAACATAAAATTAACTGTTAACTTAGCCCAAGTTAACAGTTAATTTTATGTTTACTTTAATTTAATATTGAACTACTTTAATTTACTGCTACTTTAATTTAATAATATTAAATTTACAAAATGTTATTAAATTCGTACAAAGTAACAATTTTCCTTTTTGTTTAAATGAAAATATGCCCGCTTTTCCTCAACCGAATTTAACGAAATATTATGATTTAATTTTAGTCTCATGAACAGTAAATTTCAAATAGAAAAAAGAGATAAGAGATTCAGGGAGCAAAGGATCTCAGTCCATACAGCCTAGACTGCCGTTTAATATTACTTATTCTGTTTTTTTATACTATATTATATTATATACTACATTATATACTATATTTTTATATACCATATTATATACTATATTTTTATACTATTCCGGATACATAAATAGCAGACCTCGTATTTGACAAATAGGCAATTGTTAATACTTTATAAAAGCCTGGACCAATGAAGTGAGGAAAATATATTTATTGCGCCAAGAGAATATTTCTTCAAAACATTTCAAAAAAGCGGAGTCTATCATTGCAAATATTGTTGATTTATTATATTTTGAAAGTTCATGTTGTAACTGTTACATTTTAATAAAGTAAGGACATCCACATTCGCAGTGACGTAACAGTTCGTACGGTTCAGTTGTAACAACTGGGACCTGCGCGTGCGCCGGTACACTTTCACTGCCTCTGACCTTGACTGCGCTCGACTTGATCTATCGCATTATTAAGTTACGTGTACCAGTTAGTCTAGTTATGATAAAAACTTTTGACACTTTATCGGGAAAATAACGCAATGGGAAATCTCCAGTTTAAATCGTTAAGTTTAAACAAATCGTTAAATGTAGAAAATATGCCATGTATGTGTTTGTCTTAGCCTCTATGAAAAAAATTATATCAGTTTGTCGGCCTGAAAGCTCGTAAGAGGCAAGGAGTAAAGATTGCGATCTCGCTGGCCGAGGTGTAAGCGTAGTTGCCTTACCATGACGACATGTCGATTTTCAACACGGGCGTGCGTTCGTGTGATTAACATAGACGTTCGCATCTCTGGGTCTGGTTGTTTATCAAATTATAATGGTATTTCTATGTATGATATCGTTGACCAACACCTGTATCAAAAGCTAATCATTTGCTAACTTTGGGATTAAATCAATATGTTAAATCAGTATTTGTCCAATATTTATTTTTAAAATTGAAGTCTTTAAAATACAATGCAATGCGATAATGCTTTATTGTGCACCAATACAAAAGTAAATCATACAATTAATAAAAGGTAACATAAACTAAAAGAAACACAAAGGTGGCCTTAGTGGTATAAAGTGCGTGACTCGAATTTCATGATTTTTTGACCCCTACCCTGTTCTTGCCACAGCTGGTCACATTTGTAGAACCACATACTCATGTGACATAACATATTTTTCAATTAATAATCGGAATAAACGTTTAAAATATTTTCAAGTTCGTACGTGTTCATTAATTTAACAGAACTAAAAATGTCCCGTCTCTTTTCATTGTTATAAAGTTGAAGGGAGATACAAAGAACTTAAAATTAGTTTAGGAAACGCGCAACAGAATTACCGCCAATACTTATATAAATAGATTTCAAATACTATGTGATATCACAAAATTTAGGACCCCTACCCACCCCTTGCCACTTAATGATAACCCCCCCTCTCCCTAAAAGTGAGCTGATTAATGGATGTCCCCTTATCGGAAATGTGTGTGCCTAAGTAGGAATTCACCGTTTATTCCTTCCTGCCGCTGTAATATCAGCGTTTCACGCTGTCTCATCTCAGTCCGAAGGGTATCCTACACTACCTACCTATCATGACCAATAGACTTCCACATTAAGTGGAATTATCTATAACATGTAAGATATTCATAAGTGACTGATATACCTTATAGCCTCACCGTATGTAGAGTCGAGTGCTTGTTCGCTGTATTACGCCATTAAAAAGCGATAATGGTGTAACTTTACCGCCCGATTCTTTTTGACCCTGTGCTGAGTAATAAAATTATAGGCTTGTACCTAATATTCGACGTCGACGAGAAACACGAGTTCGAGCAAATTGGATCGTTACCTCTGTGAGTAATAATGTTCTATGGTCTTTACCATATTGACAACTTCCAGAGCCACTTGGACTTGGGACACCATAATTCTTTTTTTATAACGATGTCGATTGTAATGCCCTTTTTGGGAACATTTTCATGCACCTATCAAATGAATTTATCAGGTAAAATTCATATTTCATAATTGGACATTACCTCTTTTTTCACAATCGGTTTTGAGTGTCTAAGAGTAACGTTCGGTTCGGGGAAAGTCAGAAAAATGCTCTTTCGATTGTTGAAATTTTTCGTTCTTAGCATTTTTTCAATTCTCCCCGAACCGGAGATTACTCTTAGACACTCAAAACCAATTAGGACACTATGCCTGAGTGGCAGTAAATATATTTTTATTTATGCGTGTCATTTCCCCATCTCCCCTTTTCCCTCGCCTGAGATAATAGATAAAAGAAAGTTTAATATAGTGATTTAAAATTATCATCATTAGCATGTTATTACGAACGAATTTACTTATTGCTTAATTCAGTCAAGTTTTCTATCTTAAGAATAACAGAGCATTTACACATTATAGCAGAATATATATCGAAGATGTTAGCGGCGCGTGGCTATCTCGAGGTTACGCTTCTAGCTTTTTTAGAATTCACTAGACAGACATGCCAGCGCTGATATGTCCGTTAGACCTCGCTACTATGAGGTCTTTGTAATGTATGTTTCGTGTGGGACTCGCGCAGTCACACAGACTTATAATAACGATGTCCGACGGACATATTTGCACGGGCGTACCTGACTAGGGAATTCCAGGCTTTAAATTTCGCGGTTACTTTACACTTTCCTAAGCGGAACAAACAATGGCTAGCATTGACCCGCATAGAGTTATTAGGCGGTGGTTACAAATTCACCCGAGTCTTGCCTTTGAAGCCAATATCTGTGTAATTGATCGATGACATCATACATATCATCTTCGTCTAAGCAGAGAGTATCGAGTGCCAAGTGTCACGAATCCTACATACTCGCCTAGTTTCCTCCACATTTATTACTCTCTCCATAGATACACGCCGGTTTTGGAGACTCTTGACACCACTCTCGTATAATACGTGTACACTAGCGATTTGGTTATGGAATGTCCACTTAGGCCTACCCGGGTACCTACAGCCGTCCACATTCGCATTGTATGTCTGTTTAGTCAATCTTGCTTTATCCTTTATTTCTATATCACTCCGCAAAACTACACAGCGCTCGCATTTCGATCACAGTTTTCCTACTTTTATGCACCTTTTAAAATTCCCAACTCTCACTTTCATAATGTAACTCTGGGATAATGACTGAGATGTTCAAAGCGGGTCGAACACTGTGACCTAACACTTCGCTTTGAAGTAGCTTACCCAGCGTCCCATTTACTCCTAATCCCATCCACGCTACTTTTTACATCCAAGGTGTACCTTCCTTCCCTGCTAATAGAACTACCAAGATATACAATTTCATTCACTAGTTCCAGCACTACCTCATCAACCACAACTCTCACGTCCGTTCTGATTTCGTTTCTTTAAAATACCAAGTTTTAGTTTTCTTCGCATTCAATTGTAAGCCCCTTTTTTATTATATTCTTATATATATAAAACATATTCTTATTATTATCAAAATTTCTAATAATGAGTGAATGAATGAATGAATATCATAATTACTTGCCACACCACATTATAAGTGAAAACTGTTACACGAAACAGTTATCATAAAATGATGAATTTAAAGATATATTTACTTTTACTTTTGCATGAGGCCTAACCTCCCGATCTCAGGTTGGCAACGCACCACTACCACTATTGGTGTCTAAAGACAGCGTGAATTTATTAACATAAGGGAATCCCTCTGCTTGTTTGCCTTCCATTTTCGTGTTTTTATCAAATATAAAAATCAAGTTCATCATTTAGGTACTTATATTAAAATTAAAGTAATGGCTTCGGCTCTAATTAAATGACATAGACTTAAGGTCATATGGGTCTAATAAATGTAATTAAGTTGTTATACATTCTTAATTAAATAAAATAAAAAAATCCCGCTAAATTGTTGTTGAAAATAGGAATTCCAGCGGCTCCTAAAAAGTGTTGGGTTGCAATTTCAAAAAAATCCAGGCTGTTTCCAAAAGACATTATCTTGAATATTGATTCTAATACACTAATAATATAATGTGTATTAGAATGTTATTGTCTTGAATGATAAAAGTATAGTTACCTCTAAGGATGGAGAGTTTGATTTCGTCTTGACACAGAGTAATGACTCGTTCTATCTTCTGCGGTGCGGTGGGCGGGTTTCGACATCTTGTTTCCTGGAACAAGAAATAAACATTGAATAAATACAAATACCTATCCTGTCTGATTACCATTTAAAGTGATTTTACGGGACTACCCGCTCGAAAAAGTATGTGTGTATTCTCCCAGCCATTTTCGACCACGGCGACTGCTCAAAAAAGTATTCTTATAATTTCACATTTTTTCCAATATTTTATTGGCTATTTTTTTGGCACCTAATAAATATTTAATGTAATGGTCTGGAGAAACAGGATAACCATTTACATCCAAAACATCAACCCACCTGCACCCTACCTAATAACAGATGATCAGGCAATATTGTGTAAATTTTTTAATAATAAAAAGACTGCAAAAAAACCACACGCCTTTCCTACGCTATTCCCCAGACCGATACACTATGTTACAAACACTGATCTTATGATGATAGGAATAAGTAAAAGAGTGGCTCCCTACACGGGTAAGTTGCTGCATAGTACTTTACAACCAGTGATCTTGTTTTTAAGATCCATTTCACCTAATATCGCCTTTTACGAGCTACCTGGTAATAAGAAAATCCATTTATTTATAACTTTTAAATAAATATCAAACTTATAACGCAACGTTATTGGTCTTGGCGAATCTCACCGCGCATTGAACACCGCTCCGGTGTGCAGCGATAAGGATTTTAAATTTATACTGAAACAATCTTGATTTGTATACAAAAATCGCACGATATACATATAACACGCTGCCACCGCGTCTCTGTGCGGTGAAAGTGTGTAAAAGTTTCCGTCGCTCCGCACACCGGAGCGGGATGCGGCGGCAGTGTAAGTTCTGCCTTAATAAATAAAGGGGCAATGTATACTTTCATTTTCATCAAGGTCTTACTTAGCGGATATCAAATGTTTAAATTCTATCACCGGAAATAAACTTAACCTCAATTAAACATATACAATGAAACAATAAGGTAAAGCGTTGTGTTATGTTGTGTTAAGTTATTGTTACAAAAAATTTAAATCTTGCAACAATTAAGTCATTGTTAATAGATTTTTACGGCTGATGGTTAATTATTTTTGTTGAGATATTATACTATTCTTTGGTACATTTCAAAAGCAATTTCATTCATGTAGATGCCTTAATATCTTAATATTAATTCTATTAATTTTAAGTTTAATTTTATTAATATTGCTGTTGTTAATATGTTGATCTGAATTATGAATTGTACTTAGAAAAATAATCTATCACTTTGATAAGATTGTTCCTTAAAACAAACTCTTACTGGTTTGACGTCGATAAGTGTACGCACTGTACCTACACCGATCAAATGTATTTGATTTGATTTGATTTGATTTGATTTGATATAAAAGCGTCTACACATGGCAACGCGCGTTTACGATACACTGACATGACACAGCAGCGTTAGTGTGGAAATGGTTTTTGTCGAATTGTGTATAATGTATTTCAATACTAATAATTATTAAGCAGTAAATTGGCAAAACAACCGACTTCCCGAATCTGTTCTTCCCCATTTATACGATCACCTCGAAATGTGCAATATCGAGGTAGTCCAATAACTTTCAAGCAAAATTAAAATCGGTGAACATACATTAAACAATACATACAGCTGAACATAAAATCCTCCTTTTTGGGAAGTCGGTTGAAAATGACACAAATGTGGACCAAGTTTAAGACCATTGAATGTATTTTAACTACATATTTCAGAAAATCCCCGGCGTAGTGGCTTTCCTGACAGCCAAAGACATTCCTGGGACAAACAACTTTTACCCAAGCGTTGTACCCTGGCAGCAGGCTGACGAGGAGATACTCGCCAGTAAGAAGATCTCTTACTACGGCCAGCCAGTCGGCATTATAGCTGCGACGTCCCGGGGAGTCGCGCTAACCGCCGCTGACTTGGTCCAGGTCCAATACGCCCAGTCTGATGCACAGCCCGTATTGAACATCGAAGACGCTTTGAATTCCAGCGATAAGGATAAAAGGGTAAGATATTTAAGAACTTATACGGACAGAGGTGGTTATTCTGCTGGCACAAACTAGACTAAATTAAAATGAAATCGCCTGTGTGGTCTGGTGGTGTCGGTGTTCGACTTTGACGCGAGAGGTCCTGGGTTCAATTCCTGGCTCAGGTAACTTGTTCTCTTTGAGTTTTTTCAGTTTTTCTGAAAAACTTAACGTTGCCGGG
>DVZN01001388.1:0-10271 GCA_018237365.1 Caria ino melicerta
TACCCCCTTGGGTGCCTATAGGCGGCGGGAATTTCTTTCCATCAGGAAATCCGTCTGCTTGTCCGCCTTCCAATATTATAAAAAAAAAAAACATTCATATTATTATATTTTTATTTATAAAAAGGTCGAATAAAAAGACACGTCAATATTTAGACAGCACTCACCTACTAGGGTTTATGCCATAAACCCTAATTATTAGGTGAGAGTTGTGGAACAAATTTTGTGGCTCACATTAAGAAGACCTTAAAACGTACATCGTCGTCAGCATAAAATTTACACCGCATCTATCATTGGAAATACTTCGAGTTTTTCGTTTTAACCCCCGCCGCTGAATTTTACTTTCTGTGATTGCGTCACAGCTTCAAATTTCACCTTCACTATCTGGACATGTGGTGGTCCTCTACTGTGCAATTTTGTAAACCTTTTTACTTTATACTCACTCGCTTACCATCAAGGTAACAATTACCAGCGAATAAGTTCCTAAAAAAATCAGACTTAGGGACCTTCAAAATGAGCGCACTCATTCCCAAATTGTCAGCAACTATGATTTAAAAAGCTTTTTAAATCACAGGTCAGAAATGCCATTGTCAGTCTCCTAGTATTGCAGTTGTTCGAGGGCGGTAGTGATCACTTACCCACGTAGAAGACCTGTTAACTCGTTAGCCTTATATGACGGCGATTTCCAAATGATGGTCCGCGGAACCCTTGGATTATGTAGAAGAGTTGTGACTCTCTTGTTTCTGTTTTAACCTATTTAAAAACCCGACACACCACTACATCCCGAGACTTCCTTCTCGAAACGTATACATTATTATGTCTGTGAACTGAATATTTATACAAACTCATATAAACAGAACGTAATAATAGAAATCTTTCAGAAGCTTGGGTCAACTCAAAGCGACCCTTCAATAATGTAATAACAGAGGTCGCAAATGTAATGCGCCCTTAGGCAATTTGATTATAACTCGACAATTAAACCGTGCCCGCTGTGAAGGACGCGGAAGTAACCAATCTGTTTACTGTTTAAGTTCTACACTCGGTACTAATAATTTATTGTATCAAAATTTACTTTGTATAAACCTTTGCTTTGTATATTATAATTTTAGGTGGAAAACTTTCGGAACGGCTCGCCCGGAGTCGTACCATCGCCTCACCTATTCTTGCCGCCGCAATGTCATTGCTTACCTTTGACATATTCTGGTATATGGCCGGTTTCAGTAAGCTATCAATATTCGATTGTGCCTACTGTCGATATAGCGCTATCTCATATTACAATATCACAACTGAAGATAGCACTATCGGTAGGCAAGGCACTATCGGAAGGATAGATTGAATACCTACTAAAACCGGCCATAGTATAAGGCAGTCTGCTACTAACCACCTTTTTGCTGTCTCGTTGGCCGAGTGGTAGTGTAGTTGCCTAACCACGTCAGCGAATAGCGAGGCTTAGGCAATATGTCTGATTTTACAGACGATCAAACAGACGTAGATATTGATGAAACAGCACCAACCATGTCTGCCCGCGGGTATATTAAAAGGCGATTAAGGTCCCGTCCCGTCCAAGAAGTGGGCAAACGCGGCTCCCGGAGACAGCACAGTCCGTAACAAACAAACGCTGCGCTCACGCTGCATGGCGGGTTGCCTACACAGCGTGGTGACTATGGGCCAAATACCTAAACACTTGGGAAAGCTTACGTCCAACAGTGGACTACAATAGGCTGATGAACTGAAATTGAATTAAAGCAATTGGGACAGGTGAAAAAATACACCTACTGAAATATCGTAATTGAATTATAAATGGCACGAAACAATTCAAGGTAAGTATGAGGCACTAAAACTTTTGAGAAGAAAACGCTTGTTACGGACAAGCGAAGGACCAAAAACTTTAAGGCAAACACTGGTCCGTAATACTCGATCTCCGGAGAATACTTTGGCTTCATGGCGCAAAACTGCGTACGTTTTGCTTCATTTTATGTCATTTTAAAATTTAAAAATTTCAAATTTGCACTGAGTTACTTATCTACTGCCGCCCACAGCAGCTAGTATGTTAGTGATTTTTGACGTGGTAACGATTAAAACGATGAACGCTAGCCACACGTACTGAAAAGTGTGACTCATAATTCCACTTTCCGCGTGCAAGTGAGAGCGCACGATTTATACGGAGGCCTATGCGTGTGGCTTGTGACGCATAAAATACGGAAGATTTCAGTAATGTTTTCTTATCAAATTATCACGTCAAATTATGGTCCGGAAACCGAATGTTTTACAATTTTTCTCTCTGCATTTGTAAAATTATACATTAGGTACATTCTGTGTGGGTGTCATTGAACATGCAGAAACTTTCACAATCAAGTCCTGATATATCGACAAAATTGTATTTGAAATCGATGGATTAGATATTAGAATGCATGCAGAAACATTACTTCGCGTTTTGAATTCGTTAAATGTCCTTAAATCTACTCCTAACAATCACAACGAAATCAAAAATTATCCAAATAGGTACAGCCGTTCCAAATTGATGCGCGTACAAACATCTGTTGTCAGTGATTTCTATTTATGATTTACTTTTAATTCACCGCGAAAAAAACTCCCTTTGTCGTATCCCCTCGCCAATCTTGAAGTTCTGGGTGTCGACATACCGAGTGATGTTCAATTTCGGGGTCATCTGGAAGCCTTTAAAAAGCTTAGCGTGCTTAATAAGGCGATTTTTGATTGACAAAACACGATTGAGAAATACAATTAAACATGGATGGATGGCTGTAGGTAACGATATTCTATGCTCCGGGGTAATAATAATAAAGGTATCCGGGAGGAGACATATAGGTTGACATTGCACAACCATTTTTTTTTCTGTCGTGCATTATCCGAGAGTGGCACTGAAGTCATGTCAGCAGGAATAGGTAAGGCTTGGTATAGCCAGCCGACGCCAGACTCTACGACAAAACTTAAAGGTTAACCTATGCTCGCCTCTGAAGAGCTGCCTGGCAAGTAGGTAGTTGGATTCTTTAAAGGAGTCGGGACAAACACGAGGTAACCTTCCTACTGTAACTTGAAACATAATACAAATTCCAAAATCGCTGTTGATATAATCTAGTACACAAATGACGTCATTAGGTCATTCCAACGTCCAGAGTTGTAAACCGTAATGCTGCTGTTATATTTAACCTTCGATTAACTAAATGTGAGTCACTGTACGCTATTAAAAGCTAAAACCGACAGCAACATCTTTGTACTGACGGTTTGACGCAGGTCGACATAAATAAACGTATTGCTTGTCAATTGTTACGAAATAACGTCAGGTAACTCTATATTGTATATATTTACTAGAACTAATGGAATGAATCCATAGAACAACGAAAATAAATTACTTACTTCAAAAGATTTGTGTTGTTGTAAAAAATAACTTTAAATATTTATTTGTCGCATCTGGAGTCCTGACAGAGAAAGGCACACTATAGATTTACAAAAATGTAAATAGATTAAAAATTAAATAGAAACATATTCCTCATAAAAAATACTAGTATTATTCATTTATTAAAATTTCTTTAGTTAGGAAAAACATATTATGAATATCTAAAAGGCAATTCTAAACTTAAGGTTTAAAATGATAACCAATAGTTATAATTCTGATAAAAATAGTTCTAGATTGGAAAAACCTTAGAAAGAGTAACACAATTGTTTATTGAGTTTTATATATAAAATAAAATAACTGTGTAACTTATTTTTAAAGCTAGTGAAAATATTATTATTATTATAATTAAATAATTGTTTAAACCGTATCAAGTCTTAAACAAAAATATATTCCAATAAATTCTAAGTTAAAAGACCGTAAGTGTAATGCAGACGACAAAGCTTAGATTTTCTAACCACAGAAGGGATGCAGTTCACCGCAGTGTACTAATGAGAATTGGCAAACTTTACTTGCGTTTACAGATAAAAATCTCGTAAGTAGACCTAATGTCTCTTTGACTTTAGCATCAAATATCTCTGGCGAACGAGCACTTTTAGCTTCTGATATATATGTACAATTGGCTAAAGTTATTTGTGACCCTTTCAGTCAATAATTTTCCTACTTACTTTGAAAATTTAAAATTTTCAGAAAAGAAACGTGATAATTGTCTGTTAATAAATTGGATGCCAGGAGATTATTTTAGAAAAATCGAACTATAAATTTGGATTAAAACGAATGACACAAAATCAAGTGCGTTGTTCAGCGGAGTACATTAACATGTTTTTTATTTGACCAAGAATGACCAGAATAAATTTGATGTCCAGTTATGGCGCTTAAAAAATTGCCTGGTCGGGCAATTTCTGTTTATTTGACAAAACATAAAGTATGACCATGGCAGGTATTATATTAACTACTCTAATGCCCGATTGAACTGAACATAAGTGACATCGATTTACGATGCTTAAATAATTTAAGATAGACTAATGACCGATTGCACTAAACATAAGTAACACCTAAATCGATACTTAAATAATTTAGTATGCGTTTTGTAGCTAAGTCTGACAAAACGCGTTGCACTAACCTTAAGTCACTCTTAAACCACTTTATTGGTACCAAACAATATCTATTTTAGGTAACACTTAAAATTAAGATATTCTTAGTTAAGTTTGTCTTATATCATGGTTAGCGTAATCGGGCTTAAGCATGTGAAAGACTTGCCACCTGTCACATGATAGAACCTAATATCGTCGGCTAATCGTGAGTGCACTAGTATGTACCTTTGTCTACCCCATCGGGGATTTAGATGTTAATTATCTTCTCTTTTCGTATAAGTTCCTGTTCTCATCAGCGACCTATCATGAAAGACTTCAACAAACGTCGTACGTCAAGTATACACTATCCTTTTGACCAACATTAATTAATTAGCGGTATGAATTAAATCTTTATACAAACATTGATATTCACACAGTGCACCAATGTTTAAAGTACTTAAAGAATGTGAGCCCACCATACATGTGGATCTGTAAATTAGGTCAATCCGACTGGATTAGACATCCGGAGGCCGTAATGTAAACATGTACGTTTAAAATTGCCTAAAACCCACATCCGCATCGCTTAAACTAGCTTTTATTCAGAACCCATGTAATCATGTTATAATAAGTATTTTTCATTGAAATAATTAATTATTTTTAAATAAATTATAATAATTATATTGGGTTATAAGTATAGCATATAGGAAAGTGTAAATGTCCGAAAAATTTACGACTAATATGTCTTCCTCAATGTAAGTGAATTTATATTTCTTATTTGAACAATGTATTCTTTAATAAACGTATAAGTGAAGTATTTATTTAATTCAAATAATTAGTTATATTTAAAGAAATTACAATAATTAATTAGGTTGTGAGTATATCTACGTAAAAGTATAAAAACTTAATAAAAATAAAAAGTAGTTTTTCTTTTTTTTCTATTAACAACATATCTTCCAACCTTACTATTTGTTCATCAATATTTTATTTGTACAAACATCTTTGCATAGTATAGAAAAACAGTAGAGTCACAAAATAAATATGTAGGTATAGCGCTGTATACAACGTAACGTTCCCCCGTTTTATCATTTTACTGTAGCCATTATGTAAATTTTGTGTTTGACACTGTGGTGCCCTTGTCTATGGTAGTGAAGCCGGAGAAATTTTACTTATATTGTAAAGCCGGGAATTGTCGATGGGTATGTTAGTCCGGGCTTGCCCGTCTGATGAATTCCCTGCTTAAGCCGAAGCCTACAAGTACAAATCCAGCCCCAGGATAGTAACGCATCATCAGTAATCATTCTATGGTTTTAGACACCGCTTGTATCAACATAAGGAGGCCATGTGCTTATTTGCTATGTTTGTCGCTTATCGCTTTTAACTTTTATTATAATAACATCCCTCTGACCACCATGATAATACTACAAACTGACATACAAGCGCATACAAATAATATATACAAATTTGTCACTTCTAACACCCTTTTTGTGTCGGAAGTTGATTCCCATCAGACAAAGTTAAAACTTAATGGAAGTACTTAAAGTTCTATTTGTTTTTGAAGAAAGTTTTTGAGCATTATGTTTTTGCTACTTCCACCGAGTTGGAAGCCTCAACTTACAAATTACTTGTTTACTAATTAAAGTATACTTTTGCATCTCATTGTTATTATTGCTGCATTGGTCTATATAGGGTTTGTATAGATGGCAGATGGACTACAGGTATTAGATTCGAATCTTTAGTTGGCCAATTTCAATCTCAGTAAGATTTTCGTTTCTGTTGAGTTGAAGAGCGTATAGAATCGTTATAAAATATAATATTATATAGAACAGAAAAATGTTTTTATATTGTAAATAAATATGGCTTTCTTACTTAATAATCGCCTCTGTGGTCATGGTCGTCCGTCGAGTGAAATTGATATTCGACTACACTCGACGGACGGACACACGACGTCGCGGGTTCGATTCCCGGAGCGGACAACTTGTTCTATAAGTTTTTTTTTAATTTTTTCAGAAAAAACATAACGTTGCCTAGTATTAGATTTGTGCTCGATATGGCGACGGACTTGTCACCTGTCTCATCATGGGAACTAATATCGTTGGCTAATCGTGGATGCATACTAGTACAACTACCCTTTCGAAGATATATGAGCGTGACGATTTTTTTTACTGTACATTAAGGGCCTCTAAAGTGTCACAGAGTTTTGGTGAAAGAAACGTAGCCAGAGTTTGAAAAGTATTGCTTTACGCCCTCCAGGGTGGAGTCTTAGCCAACAAGGGGATTAAATCATAGCATAGTTCTGCCCTGGGTGAAATCGATTACGTTATTATGGAGATCATAAGTGGAGTGGAGTGCGGACTACAAGAGAAATTCACGCCAAAACAATTCTATTATATATACTTTATAATAACTCAGTACAGTTAAAACTAAAACTAGCAATAACTTTTTCATAATTAACAAGAAGTACTCACGCCGGGTCAATTAATTTTTTCGCGTTAATTCGATACTTTTTTTATCATTTCAATAAATTACTTCGGATCAAATTTTTTTTCTAATAAAATGTCGATGTGATTAAATGTGAGGATAGCAATAACTTTTTCAGCATTTACAAGAAAAATTCACGCCAAGTCAATTCTTTTCATACGAGTGTTGACTGAATGCAAATACTCTGGAAATATTGCACGGTGCGCCAACGAATGCCGCCCATTCGCCAGTACGTATGGCTGACAGGCAACTAAATATTTTGCTAAAATATGCCCGAGCACGTTTTTGCATTATTGCGAGAATGTGTAAATATTGTATGTAACTTGTCGAAAATGTTTTAGGCAGATCACAAAAAGCACAACTTTATAACATTCAGTCTGAGACTATCTTTTATCCTGCAAACGTCACTGATATTTCTATTATTCACATCAAATTTAAATAACATGTTCATGCTTATTTCCTTACGAGGTAAGCAGAGAATCTTGTCAATTTTTATATCTATGCAGGCTTATCTTTCTTCTTGTGCGTTTGGTACTTTTGTTACCCTCTTTCTCATGCATATACCTACAGCCTACTCTTAGAATCTATATCCTAAAGCCTGCTGGGGCCTTACAATGATTCCTTAGCGGGGTATTATCTCAATTCTGCCACCTGTCAACAAAAAACCTCAAGAATAGCATCTTTATTACGTGCGTATATATAGAGTATATAGATAGAGATATATAGAGTATCAAACTCTCAGTATAAGGCCTCTGTTACCCATTTTCATAGTAGATTTACAATAGAATTGCAGCGGCTGCAACACTCAAATTGGTTTTCCTTTCACTTAAATTTTGAAGTTTTAACCAAATATCTACTAATACAATAATAATACAATCAATCTACTAATCAAACCCAATTAGCCTTAATAACATTTACTGTAAACTATAAACGTTACGTTAGAAACGAAGAATGATTATATAGACAAAAATTCGTTTCAATCGGTTCACGCTTCTAGTTCACACATACTTCTAGCCAAAACTTTCCAGAGCAGACTTGAGATACACAGATATACAAATCTGTTTTTTTTTGGACCGGTCAAAACCAAACTATGTACTTAGATGATATTACTGTAGGATTTAGTTCATCATACATGTCATTATGATATCGCATTTATTCTTAGATCGTAATATAAAGATATTACATATCTATGATGATTGCATTTATTATACTGAAATGAAAAAACGATATCAAAAAAACAAAATTATCAAACGAATCAAAATGTGCTACTTTTATTGTAAACTAATTTGATATTGCTTACCGTCGACGCTTGATGAAATTGCATTATGATTCATTTTGTAAATAAACACTCATAACACTTGATACTCTTTCACTTTATTGTAATTAATTAATTAATTATTTTAATAATAAAGTAAAACAATATTGTTTGAATACAAAAAAAAAATCATTGTAAACCCCCAAAAACTTTTTTTCTACTTAACCACAAAGTTTTGTAACATTTTTGAAACACGGAATTCCTTGAATAAGATACATAAAATATAACAGGGGAATGTTAACTTACGCAGTATCATGATTCAAAACACTTCGATAGCATCAAATATTGAAACAAGCGTTTATTCATACTTACAGAACGCCTTGTTTCGGATTAGAAACGCCTGTGAGTTCATAACTGACCTTGTTATCTTTGTGCCACAAAGTGCCTTTGAATGTGCATCTTGGTGAGATCTCAAAACGAAATTGTGGCATCTGTTGGCAATTGAAGCTGTAATTTCCGACAATATAATTGTTTCTTGTACCCACATAGGCTTTAATCATCCAACTGTAGCTACAAAGGTGCTATTAACTCTGTTTTGAGATCATATTTCAATAATTAACGACTTCAATTAGGGACACGTTTAACTTGATATAATTGTAAAATAAACATGAAATAGAAATGTATTAGTTTCAAAATCTCGAAATTTCTTGAAAAATAATCTTTATATGCGAGTAGGTCCCCGCGGTTTTGTAAATCTTCGCTTTCACAAAACTGGTTTTTGTAAAAGTATAGATAACCCAACGAACTTCTTGTTTCTTTTTCACTATTAAGTTTAATAGTTATTCTGCTATTCTGGGCGGAGACAAATCAAAAATAATAAAAATTGGTCAGACCTCAAGAATGAGTGTAACCTAAACACAATCTTAATATGTTTTATGTATAATATTGGAATGCAAACAAGCAGGCGGTTTCCCGATGGTAAGAAATTCACTCCGCCTATAGACACAAAACGTGGTAATGGTGCGTTACCAACCTGAGGTCGGGTTGATAATGATAATTAAGCATTCGTTCATTCGAGAAAATCATTATACAAATGCCTGCTCCGTTGGAAATCAAATCCGAACCTCGTCACTCGTCGGAGACTCATGACACCACCGTCGTATAATACACGAGCGATTTTGTCGTGGAATATCAACCTAGGTCTCCCCGGGTACCTCCAGCTATTCGCATTATTTTGGGGGTTAATGCTGTCTACGTCCGTAGGCGAAGCTTTTCGTGAGCCTCAGCTCTAGATACCTACACGTGATCCCCGGGTAGTGCTAAATGGACAGCTTTCTCCGGTGGTAGGCTTCGGCCGTGGTTGGTTACCACCCTCCGGGTAAAGACATGGCGCCAAGCGGCACTTGTCGTGTTCCGTCGTGATGCCCGGAGAAACCGCTAAGGAGATTGGGTCTTGGTGGTTATGAAGCTCTGGATGACGTATTTTTACTGCTCGATACTGCTGTACCTGGCGCCTGACTTCGGAGGGTAGCGGGATCCGAGGCACGGTGCCGCCGCTGGCCGACCGCAGACAGTAGGGGGCCCAAGTAGCAGACCAGCCACCTGTGAAAGGCTGCCCCGCCATCTAGCGAAAAATCCCAGGATGGTCTACCTTGCCGGTTGGCGCCCGGATGGGAGGACCAGGTAGACTATTCTGGGGGGGCTCGGGCGTCCCCGCAGTCTCCGCGTCAGGTTCTTTACCGTGCGGCAGTGTCGAGTCTGTTACCTAGTCAGAAGAGCGTCTTATCACCAAACTGCCAATCTCTCACCTATTCACAAAATTAAAATGAAGAGAAAAACTAAAAGGAAAACGTTTTCACAGCGGCTGCACGTCCTCCCATTGAAAGTGCACCTCACCAATATCCGAGGTCTGCACTCTAACATCAATCCAGTTCACCATCATCTTGAAACTGAAAAACCGCAGCTGCTGTTCCTCACTGAGACGCAGATCAAATGTCCCGCTGACACGGCATATCTCAGCTACCCTGGGTACTCTCTCGAGCACAGGTTCATACCT
>DVZN01001389.1:0-10271 GCA_018237365.1 Caria ino melicerta
GACGGTGTGGCGCCGCGCGGTGTGCAGCTCCTGGCGCCGCGCCCCCGCCCCCGCCGGCGCCTCGCCCCCACTCGTTTCTGCACCGAACTGGGGGACCATTCAACAGATAACGCTACACTACATATACTTAAGGTCCATTTTCATATAAAAAGCGATTACCAAATATATACATCCTTTGCTCTGAATAAATGAAGCATGAATGTACAGCCTAAACTGATGATCGTAGGTCTGAAACTTAGAGAGTGTATTCTTTATATCTTAGAGAGTGTATGTTCGTATTCTTTGTATAAATTTAGGGCGTGATCTACGATCAATATCGAAGCCAAAAATATAGCTTTTAGATTTTTTGTCTGTTTGTCTGTATGTATGTCCGGACTAAACTCAAAAATACTGTATGGATTTACTTCAAATTTTTCATGAATATTACTAACAAGTCGGGTTTTGTCCCAATGTATAATCCTAAATCGCGATTTGTTTTACCATCTGCCCCGATTTACAATTAATCGGAGCTGGCAACACTAGTCATATTCTTTGCTTGATAAGTAAGTGTATAGGCCATAGGTCTATAGGTCTTGACTACCACGTACCTTCTCCAAGCTATCTCCGGTCAAGTAGTCCGGCGTGGACATGTCGGTGATGTCTTCGGCGTCCATCTGTTCGTCTTCACTGCCCTGGAAATATAACGCGACCAGTTTACCCTCGGCTTTCGGTGATACATGTTCATTGGTATCTAACTGCTATAACTAGTTCAGATAAACAATCTGCAAATGGCGGATGATCTCATGTTATCTCGCTCACACCGTATAGAAAGAGCGGCATTGTAAGCGAGATAACATGAAACCATCAGTTTTTTACAGATTTTTTATCTGAACGGATTAATATTTACACATCCCTTAAAGATGTAAAAATAAATATACTTCATTACGGATCTGCAAACATTTCTATACTGAATTTCATCAAAATCAGTTCACTCATTGGTCGAAAGGTGTACACGCCTAGGGGACAGGCGTTTGTGAGATAGCCGTGATTGTTCGTTTTTCTGTGTTTGCGTGTTTATTCGATTTATTAAGGTATGTAATTTTTACCCTATGATGTTCCGGGATCCTTTACAGGATAGCGGCTCGCACGGAATGGTACCACATCGCTATTGTTGCCCCCATAATGTCAGTGCTTGTCATTGACGTGTTACGGTTTGGAGGGTAAGGTAGCCGGTAAACTTAGTTTTCAACAAAGCGTATCACCCCGGCTTTAGGTTAGCAACTCACCATTACCACCTTTGGTATGTATAGAATTGAGTTTCCCACAATCAGGAAATCCGTTTTGCAATATTATAAAAAAGCTTCATAAAACATAATACAATTTTTCAACAAGTTGGAAAAGTCCAAATCGAGAACATGTCAGAGTATTATAGAGAAAAAGAACGACAGAAACATTATGCAAATACTAGTTCTCCGCCAGCGGCTTCGCCCGAGTTTAATTCAGTTCTCACGATTATTGTATAATACATATTACTTACATTTGGACGTCTTACAAAAAAACATATTTGTATTTGTATTCATCATTGTAGCTCCAATCATCAATTTCAGTTCGAGAGGTCGAAAATTTACAAAGTTTCATATCCCTAAATCTCCTTGGGGCAGAATTTATCAAAATCCTTTCTTAGCGGATTTTTACATCAGAGTGGCTTTCGGAATGCCAAATTTCAGCCCATTCGGTTCAGTAGTTTGGGCTGTGCGTTGAAAGATCAGTCAGTCTGTCACTTTTGCGTTTGGTATATTTAGATTACCTTACAACTAGTGAGGTCCAGCGGCGAGCCGGTCGCGGAGTCCAGCGAGTCTGAAAGGGAAACATATTCAACATTGTATTCACTATTCTGTAGAACATTGTTGTTAGTTGGCCGTGTGGCGACGGTGTGGTGACAGTGTGTGGGTAGCGGCTTCAGTGTCGGCCCCGCACTGCTGTCTCCCCCCCCCCTAATTCCTAACATTTTGCATACATTATTTATTTAGTTTGCTGGGATTTTTTTTTAAATAATTAGTACAACCCGTGTGTTCAATTAAGTTCACCAGTATGGCGCCACGCTGTATGTTTTTATTTGAAAATAGCTCCTACCTCGCTGTAAATAAAGTGTATAACGGCCTAAACGTACCTCCGTCCATATTGCCGTCGCTGTCCCTCTGCTCTAACTTATCCATGAGAAGGTGGTAGATGGCAGATATGTGGTCGAACCGTTCTTCTTCTACCGACTGGAAAAGGATAGATATATATTAATAGTACACTTAGAATGCGAGAATTTTAATGGTATCATGAAAAAAGATGTACGAGTATTTTCCAAATATGAATACCTACAGTTACTCCCAAAACTTAAAAGTACTTGTTTCTTGTATGCTATGATAATAATATGTAATAATGAAATTGGTAGAAATTGTCTCAGAATGAAGAATTAACATGAATTTAGCTAGCTCTTCTTATTTTCTGGTAAAAATAAAAAAAAAGTGTGAAAAAATATTGCGATAGATTAATTTTCGAGATATAGAACTTTAAAGAGTTCATGACGTCATTCGATAACGTTCACTTCCTAAGTTAGTCCATACGCATGGTTCTGTGACGTAGTTTCAACGCGAGTGAGCGGGAGCGGTAGGTACGTTGTCGTATGACGTAATGCAGTTCGCTAATTTAGGCAAATTTCAAATGTCTATAAAATCATAACTACTTGGTACTTTAGAATTTAACTAATACTAATGTATTTGAATACACGTAAACATTACCGTGAGTAGGGTTTTAAGCGATTTTGTATATCTTGCCACATTCCGTATTTTGAGAAATGAAATAAGCTAAATGGTATGTTGGGTGTAGTGTATGAGAGCTGACCTGCCTGACGTGCTGGTGCGTAAGGCCGGGCAGGCCCAGCATGCGCTGCAGCACGGCGCCGTGCTCGCCCCCCTCGGGCCGCGCGCCGCCCGCCGGGTGGCACACGCACTCGCCCGCCGACGCGTCTGCGGACACGCACACATGGCCACCCCGCTCTCCTGATTTAACTCTTATCATCATCTCAGTTGATGTAAAATTTTAAAAATACATAAATATCGTCACGCCCATTATCCTTGAAAGAGTGAGCAGAGGTCCATATTAGTATACACTCACGATTATCCGACGATATTCGGTCCGACGATGTAACGGACGTGCCAACCAAGTCCGTCGCCATATCGGGCACAAATTCAATCCCAGGCAACTCTATGTTTTTCAGAAAAACTTAAAAAGCTCATAAAAACAAGTTGCCCGACCCCATGGAATCTGGATAGAACCTCCCGCGTTAAAGTTGGACACAAACTACGCTCGACCACTGAAGCGATTGTTTACTTGCGTATACGTTGTTAAATACACCTTCATACTCCTGATCTTAATGGAATCAAGATATATTTAACAAACTTGCTGTTACTCGCGACTTCGCCCGCGTGGTCAAAACAAAAATCATATGTCATACTGTCAGAATTTTTCAACTTACTTGACTGGATATTTAACGTTATATTGTGTCCAATATATATAAAATGTATAAATTATAGTATTAGTCTGATGTATAAACATTACTGTAAAGTTTCATCTAACTCTGTTCAGAAGTTTTTGCGTGAAAGAGTAACAAACATCCATTATTACTCACAAATATTTTTATTTATAATATTAATAGGATTATAGTCAACTAGCTGTTGCCCGCGGCATCATTCAAAAATTTATTTTGTCCCACAAAATAAATTGTCATTATTCCTGGGTAAATCTCGATCCCTTGGGAACTCCGGGACAAAAAGTAGCCTATGTGTGATTCTGGGTCTTCAGCTACCTATATACCAAATTTCATCGTAATCGGTTCAGTAGTATTTGCGCGAAAAAGTAACAAACATCCATACATACATACAAACTTTTGCATTTATAATATAAGTAGGAAATAGGCGTTCTATGGGTATTATTATAAATTTATAATTTATTATAAAGTTTTTCATAGTTGGGTTATATTGATCACTAGAAGTTACTACGTTTCGTCCATTTCTGATATCAACTGTGTATGTTCCTTCTATTAATTTTAACGTAACCAGTTTCAACCAGTTTATACTCCCCCCCTATTTTCACACACCTTTATCTCCAGGCTCTGGTTGCGTCTAATGCCAGCTTTAGCCCCCCAAATGCCCACGTCCCCCATACCTGCGGGCTGCCCCCCCGGCCCCGGGCCAGGCTGGTGCGCCTGCAGCCAGCGATGCCGCGCCACGGCCCGCAGCGACAGTCTCCTCTCAGGTTCCACTACCAGCATGTGTCGGATTAGGTGCTCGCACTCTGCCGACAACCCAAACATACTACGTCAATTCGAGCTCATATCAAAATCCCAAGATTTGGAAAACGTGAGTCAGCGGATCCGCGAGAGTTTACTGGTTCATTAATATGTTTTGTTTTTGGTACTCTTCTATATTGTCTCCATTTAACTTGATTTTTAAATTAATCTGCTCCACGTCAATGACCCGCTTGATAAGTCGATAATGCGCAGACGTTGTAATACAAATGCGTGAGATTGTGGACAGATTGGGACAGATCTTATTATCTGTCGAATTCCAAATATGCGAGTCGTTGAGATTAAGGAATCAATAGTAAAGCTATAATATTTGAACCTGTTGTAATCCACTGCTGAACGAAAGCCTCCCAAAGCCAAAGTACGCCGCTAAATCCGATCTCCCGTTTTCACCATCCTGTCTACATTATAAAAACGGGAGATCGGGCCTAGTATGTACCCTTTTTATATCGTTGGTTCACCAGGCCGGAGGGCGTTCAACACGACGTTTACCAACGTTACGACCATTGGCTCCATGACAGATGCGTGCAGTCCACTGCCACTTCAGATTGCTACACTTCCGAACAATGTCAGTCATTTTGGTAATTTGGGACTTTGTCCCTAAGCGAGATTCCGAGCATACCTTCCTATAGTTCTATGAGTGACCTGCAGTCTGTAGGCCAGTTTCACCGTTATATTCCATGCCTCAACTTCATAGATAAATATCTATGGACTCAAAGAGAAAGATGACCCAAAGGTATGACGCAACTTCCAAAATGTGGCCCAGTCAAGTTTTCAACTTTTTTCGTGATTTCATATCGCGTTACTATGCGCACACTCTTCAGATACACTTCGCACTGATAAAATTTTGATGAATTAAATTGTATTACGTAGTCGGTAGTCCTTAAGTTTCTCATTGTAAGTGACAATGTACTTAAATGTATGTGTTATGGGAAATAAAGAGTCTTTATCGGTTATGTTTTTTTAAGCGTAACCTCCGCTTCAAGGAATTAAAACACTGTTAAGAACGATTTTTTTTAAATTTCCACAGGCACCGTAAAATTTTTCGTTACATAACCGATTGTCCGTCCAATATAAAAATGTGAATTTTATCTGTAATGCTAAACTCATTTGATAGGTGCATGAAAATGTTACAAAAATGGACATTACATTCGACGTAATCGATAAAAAGAATAATAAGGATAAAATCGACGGGTGCTGGCCACAGCGTTTTGACGTAGTGGTTAGCATAACAGCCCGGTACGCTGGAGACGTGGGTTCAATCCCCACAAGGCTGTAAAAAGTCTTTAAACCGAAGATTGTCCGTACCCAACCATTAAATGGTAACAAATGTATAGTGTAAAATTTACATAAATCACTAGTGTGGTACAAAAGGCAGATGAGCTCACCCTGCGACATGAAGTAGGGGATGCGGAACTTGCCGCTGAGCACGACGCTGCGCAGCTCGCTGAGCGTGCCGCCGTCGAACGGCAGCGCGCCGCACACCAGCACGTACAGCACCACGCCCAGCGACTGGGGACACAGTATCATCACTTGAGCATTTTGTGCCAGGGAAATCTCGCGCATGGTGGTTCGCGGGGTGTCGAGGGTCAACTTGACCTACCAATATCAAAAACAGCTAATTCCAATATTAATTCCTAATAGGCTCGCGCGGTCCGTGAACCCACACCAAACAACGTCACGCTATTATGTTAGGGGGGAAAGGGACAACACGCTGTACAATCTCACGGTGGTTCGCGCGGCTGGTGAGCGTCAAATTGATCAACCAATACCACCGATGATTAACAGGACTTCCAATATCCATTGAGGTTATCTGAGGCTCAAGTTATTTGTTCCAAATTTTTTATTATAGAATTATATTTTGTTCCAAACCAAATGCTGCCCACGTGTTGCATACCGCCTCTTTGCTAGAGGCAGTTAAAATAATAAAGTTATATCCAAAATTCTATCTTAACCAGAAGGGTTTTAAAAACTGACAACAAACGAAACAAAAAAAAGTACCTTCACGCCTATTATCCCCGCTAAATCCCTAATTAAAAGTCACGGTATTAATGGCAGTAACCTGAAGAGGCTTAAGAGCTGCTTGGAATATAGGCAGTTGGTCTCTTCAAAGGCGCACGGATCAACACGGGGTAAAAGTTTTATATAAAGTTTAGTCTTTTTAGGAAGATGAGAAAAAGAATAAGAAGTGTAATAGTCAGGTCACTATTACGTCTCTCATTCTTTTGCTCAAGACATTTATAATGCAAAAATCACAGCTCTCGGCACTTGATATAATCAGAGACCATATTATCAGGAAATCGATCAGTCTGTCTGCCTCCCTGTACACCAACTCACCCATATATCCGCCTTGGGCCCGTCGTACTGGCGTCCCTCGAACAGCTCCGGCGCGGCGTAGGGCGGGCTGCCGCACCACGTGGACAGTGGCGAGCCCGCCGTGTACTGGTTGCTGAACCCGAAGTCTGCTAGCTGCCGACATTGCAATGATCTGTCAACCCCAGCTCATGTATGTATACTCTAGTAGTTGTATTAACATTTTTGCTGACCCCACTGGCCTTAAATATCGTTTGGCATCTGTACAAATCTAAGCGGTTTTTAGTACGAGTATTTAAGTTTAAAATATGGGAGTTGAGATCTTATTAATTTATTATATTGAATATTAATTAATTTAAAAATAAACTTCCTAAAAATATATGTTGCCATGAACAATACGACAAATTATTATCTCGCACTTAGTCCAATTATTTTTATAAATTTTAGTAAAAGCTTACTGTATGTAAAACTTTTTAATTTAATTTGTTTTTTATTTTAATAATCCAAAATTCAAATAGACTACAAATATAATAGAGATATATGTTTAGTACTTTTGTGTTATGTTTAATGTAATGTTACAAATAAACCCACAGCCTACCAGACTGAAAATGTAGCGTTATGTACAAAGTGAGTACCCACTTTGATATTCATATTTTTGTCCAGCAACAAGTTCTCAGCCTTGAGGTCCCTGTGCACGACGCCGTTTGCGTGGCAGTAGCCCACCGCTGCTACCATTTGTGCGAACGCGCGCGCCGCCTCGTTTTCCGGCATTCTCCCCCGCGATACCAGGTGATCTACAAACAAATAGCAAGCTACAACTGCCTCTGCTGCAACGTTCTTAAGGTCACATATCTAAAGGAAAGGGAAGCCGCTTATGGAAGGCTGGTAATTATATTTTATTAATAAAAAAAGAATAATAAATATATACCGTCACGCACATATATCCTTGAAAGGGTAGGTAGAGGTACATACTAGCATGCACCCGCGATGAGCCGACGATATTAGGTCCCATGATAGTCCGCCGCCATATCGGGCACAAGTCCAATCCCAGGCAACGCTATGTTTTTGAGAAAAACTAAAAAAGTTGATAGTACAAGATGTCCGACCCGGGAATCGAACCCAGGACCACGTGTGTCAAAGTCGGACCCCAACTCCACTCGACCACAGAGTATTAATAAATATAAAAAAAACAATTTTTTTATCGAAAAATTACATGAACAGAGACAGTTGCAAATAATTAACTTGTCTTAGTGCTAGACTAAGACAAGTTAATTATTTGCAGTCTCTCTCTCTCTCTCCTGACCTTATCCCATTACATGGGGTCGGCACAGTATGTATAGTATCGGTATAAACTTCTTCCATTCTTTCCTATTAGCAGTCAGCTCTACGGTCACTCTTTTCACAAACATGTCACTCTTCACACAATCCATCGATATCTTCTTGACCTCTACTCACCTCTACACTTGTATTCATCTACATTCAAACCTAACAATCTTTTTGTTACATGCCTTTCATCCCTCCGCATCATATGTCCATACCACACTAATCGGCTTTCCCTAAAGTTTTCAATCACTGGTGCTACTTCCTCTTACATACTTATTTCGTACCTTATCCAATCTCGTTACCCCACACATCTACCTCAACATGCGCATTTCTCTTGTATGCAATCGTCTTACATCATTCTCCTTAACAGTCCAACATTCTGATCCATACATGACAACAGGTCGGATAAAAGATTTACATAATTGCCCTTTCAATTTAAGAGGCAATCGAGAATCGCATATCATGCTCGTAACCTGTCGCTATTTCATCCATCCCGAGTCAATCCTGTGCTGCACAGTGTGGTTCACATTCCCATTTCCTTCTATGAATGAACCAAGGTACTTGAATTCAGAGCAAGTAGGCAATGCTACACCGTCTAGCTGGTATTCTAAAGGGCGAGGTGTATACACCTCGACCAACAAGGTAATCTATATATATATTTTTTTACAATAAATAGGTCGGCATTTGACCGCCATCTCACCTAATGTTAAGTGACGATGTGGTCGAAGAATTCAATGTTCTATCTTATGCTGTTTTTATAAGTACTTACCAAATATTTCCCCGTTTGACGCGTACTCTGTGACCAAATATAATGTGTGACTGCTTTCCATCACCTGAAATATTAAGGAGAAAGAACCTTGAACACTTTAAAACGGTCAACTAAATTAGGAGCAGATCAAAATCTAAATATATATAAAACGCATAGTTTCTTTACAACGCACGGCACAAAGTACTGGACCGATCAGGCTGAAATTTGAGATGCATATAGCCACTGTGATAAAGGCATCTGCTAAGAAAGGAATTTGTTAAATTCTATCCTCAAAGGGATAAAATAGGGAGTGAAAGTTTGTATGAAACTTCGTAAATTTTCGACTGATCGAACTAAAATTTATCGCGACAATCAAATTCGACGCGGGTGAAGCCGCGGCTAGAATGCTAGTCGATTATATGTATGTGTTCTTATGGAAGTTGCTGCTGCTCACCTGGTGCATGGCCGTATTTAATTATTACTTAATTATATTATTTGATATTATAAATGCGAAAGTAACTGTCTGTGACGTTATCACGGCCAAACCACTAGGTCGATTGAGATTAAATTTTATATAAACATAGTTTAATCCCTCGGACGAACATAGGCTACTTTATTACCACTTTTTAAGATTTTAAACCTTTTGTGTGAATTTTCCTTTGACCACGTGGGCGATGTCGCGGTTTTAACAATTAGTATACTATAAAAATGCTATACTCGTATAAATGCACAACAGGATTTGCACAGCAACCCACCAACAGATAGCCACAATATGATCTTTAAGGCCACAAGCCATCTTTAAGACCAGAGTAATAGGCTGTATCTAGGTAGGCATAATCACTTAACATCGGGTGAGATGGTGGTCAAATAGCTACCTATTCATTGATTAAAGGTCGAGCGGTGTTGGTTTTCAACTGTGACGCGAAAGGTCCTGGGTTCAATTCCTGTGTCGTGTAACTTGTTCTCTATGAGTTTTTTTCAGTTTTTCTGAAAAACATAACGTTGCTTGGGATTGGATATGTGCTCGATTGGCGACGGTATTGCCACTCTTTATATCATGGGACCTAATATCGTCGGCTAATCGTGGCCTACATACTAGTAAGTACCTCTGCCTACACTTTCGAGGATATATGGGCGTAACAATACATTTTTTTTAATAAAAAATTAATCATTATCCATAGATTAGTATTTTTCATCGTTCACACGATGAAAATACTGATCTTTCAAACCTAATTTATTCAGTTTCTAAACGGAAACGTACTGAAATGTTTAAAGACATCTGAAAAAGTACTTGACGTTAGAAGGCAAAGTTGCCAGGACTGAAACACGACGTCCCGTTGAAAAGATAAGAAGGATCGCTTGTTCTTTTACCAAAACGCTCCACATTCACCGCATTATGTAAAAAGATAAGGAATTAAACTTTAATGTTCGCTCAAAAAGTGGGTTTCTTCTTGTGATTGATGAAAGCACCTACTCTTCTATATCAATTCGTTGGATCAAAATTTGTAGTATGTCTTCCATAAGCATACTATCGAGAAACTCGCTAGCGTCTGT
>DVZN01001390.1:0-10270 GCA_018237365.1 Caria ino melicerta
GAATTTAATGGACTGATTGTAATGAAATTTGGCTGGCGCATACTTTATAATCTGAGGAAGGTTATAGGATAATTTTTATCCCGTTACCTTAAGGGGTTCCCGTGGGAGAGGGCAAAAGAATGTTTGTAAGATGGGGTGAGGAGAGGTGGATGGGTGGGGGCGGGGGCATGGTGGGGACGAGTGGACAGGTTGGGAGGGTACGGCTGAAATGGGGTAGTTAGTGTGCTATGGAATGGAGATGGGTCGGGAGTAGTGGGGAATGATAGAGATGGTGGTGGTGGTGAGGATGGGACTAGTGTGGAGGTAAGTCAGCAACTTCCCCACCCTCCTCCATTTGTAGACTACTTTATTCCATATAGTTTAGGGTGGGATTGGGTGGGCTGGAGTCGAGTGAAGTCAAGTCAAATGATGTCGCAAAGAGTTTGCCAACAATAAACATATATAAATACCCTAATAAATTTAATAACACCCAGAGCTACAAATGCGATGATACTCTATGTTTTTCACACAAACGCCCACCTTCTTCAGGAAAACTAAATATATGATTTGTTATTTATACCATAACACACATGGTATACACACCAAAATCACATTTTTACAATTTTGTTTGCCTGTCTGGTTGTTCCAGCTAATCTCTATAAGGGCTAGACCGATTTTGACTGGCCTTTCATTGGCAGTTAGATATTATAACCAACTTTCACTGGTAGACAGATGATGTTATGGGGAGTAACTTAGGCTACTTTTATTTTCGAAAAAGAATTAGATTTCCTTGCAAAAAAATATCATAAAATTTGTAAAAAGATCCATGCAAACAAAGTTGTGGTTTCTAACCAGTCTCTAAATATAATCTGATGCCAAAATTGTCACTCTTATTGGGCCAACCTCTCTGCCTAATTATTATTACCTCTTTATTTTCAATTTTCTCATATTTTCTATATTTATACAATTTACATTAATAAAAAAACATTAAAAATATAAATACCTAAAATAGGTATGTCCACCACTGGAAATACGAAGATTAAACCATTGGTGGTCAGGGGGGCAGAGTAAGGAACCTCCGCAAAATGCCTACAGATCCTAAAATTACTGGCTTTTGTATCTGGCCCTTGAACCAGGTATGCAATGAGAGGCTCTTAAGATGTTGATCGAGACTTTTTTCGCTATAAGACCGTTTAAAGACGACTTTCGATACAATTATTGTCCAGTCAACCTCGTAAGTTTAGTCTTAATTATTATTATTATCATTTATTCATATTTTAACTTATTCTATTACATTTATAAATTTAACAAAAAAATATTGATTAAAAAATATAACAAATTTAATCTAAATATAAAAAAAATATTATTATTAGTAACAGTATACTAAATGACAATAATAAAAATCATCATATTCTTATTGAAGGTATAAAATTTATTATTCCCTTATTTAAAAATATTCTTTGTCTATTTATTTGTTCATAATACCGGCACACAAAAAAAATTAAGTAGAATGTGCATTTGACCGGATCTACCTATGGGTATGTATTTTGGGCCGCTGAATCTGAATTCGAGGTCAGTTTGACCAGTTTTTGTTGGAAGAGAAGTACTTCGAAGAAAATTGTAAACGAAAGAGGAATCCACTACGAAGATCATTTGAGAATAATACGTACCCGTAGGTAGATCCGGTCAGATGGACATTCTACTTATTTTTTTGTGTGCCGGTGTAATTAATATTTGATAAACAAAATATTCCAGATGAATATAACCCATAACCAATTATTATCACATAAGCACCTATATTACCACATTAATTTTCAATTCAATTCATTTATTTGCATTTATAGTTATAATACCTCTAATTACTATATTATTACGCAACAGGCAAATAGTTGATAATTGCCTATAACCTGCTGTTCTTCATTTATTTTCCTTTCTGTAGGTATTGATCTAATTGATTTTTAAGCTGGTTCACATTCTGCGATTGAACTATCTGATGGTAGTTTATTTAAAGCCTTTACAACTCTATTGGATAAGAAGTGTCTGTATGGATTATTATTGACTAAGTTTGCTTTCAATTTCAGATGGGGATTATGGTGACATATTTTAAGAAATTGGTCGAAAATTGGTCATATTTATGTGGGCATCAGGTCATAGTTAATAATAATAAAGTCATCTTAGTTTTAATTCTTAAATGATTACATTACAAGAGTGATATATTTACCTTCAGGTTGAAGGTGTCTGACAACATCTCTTTATAAACTTCTACTTGTCCCATCCAGAAATACTCAGATGCAATGTCTTTGTGACAGCCTTTGCTGAGACAACATCGACACATGGCCGGTCGCGCTTGCCAGCCCGGTGTGTCAGTTTCCATTGTTGATATTGAACAAATACACTTGCTTCGCCGAGTATCAACAAATTGTACTCGTTAATTTCATATATTTCTTTGTACAAAGAACTAAGAAAACAAATAACCAATTATTGTAGGCACAAGTGTGAACAAATATTTACTATACGTTATAATAAATTAACTTAAAATTAATATTGCTGCCAATAAAACATTTAAATAATTACAGATTTGTAAAAAGCTCGAAAATACTATAGTACTTTTAACTTTATCTAATATATAAACCTTTATTTCTTCCTTAGTGGCTTTTGCCCATTGTTGGGACAACGGGATTTAGCCAATGTCTACGTAGTTCAACTTTTAATGTAAAGTATAATTAAGTACTCTGTGATGTAAAGCACGTAACGTAAGTAAACTAAAATGTAAATCTTATAATATTAAAATTATGTCCACAGACTACTATAGATGCTAACATAACTGTAAACTGACAATCACAGAGTACGTAAATTATAATGGCAACTGCAATGTCACTTGTCAGGTTAAGTGGAATCAGTGCTGCCAATAAAAAAGTAATCGATTCTCCGCGTCAGTATTTCTAGCCCTAATTTTAGAAAATTATTAGATTAAGTAAGGGCCAAAAATAGAAATTGGTAGGAATTGGTAGAATCCAAAATGAAAAATCGGTAGATCTTCCGCTCTAATTTAAAATAATAATTTTTTTAATTAAAAATACATAAAAACTGTTCTGAAATTATTTATTCTTCGCGCCTTCGCCAAACATTTAAATTGTGTCATCTAAATATGATCCTCGTCCCAGGACGACAGATACTAATACGCAGGTCCACACAGATCCAACAACCCCACGAGGTAATTGTTCCTAAACGAGCGCGGCAGTTTCAATATTAATGCGAGTCTGATGCGCGTGGCAAGTCCAAGCCTATTTTTCGTTCGTTCAGTTGAAAGTTAAGTCATCATTGGAAGAGTCGGTCAATATTGAAAGGCAAACAAGCAGAATGAACATTTGTACTTTTTTACAAATCACTTTTAATTTGATATTATTTATATAGACTACCGGTTTCGCTGTTACAATATCATCAGGGTTAAAAACTTAAGTTCCTAACAATATTTGAGATTGTAAACATCCAACACGTTATGAATATATTAATATGTGGAAGTTTTACCAAGAGCCGACGATGGGAAATATCAAATATGTGGTAATGGTGCGTTGTCAACCTGAGACCGGGATGTCAGGCCTCGTGCAAATTAAGTTTATCGGTTTCCTTATTCTCCAAACCCGAATACTTTATGGCGACGGAATAGGTATATCGGTGCTACCAAAACGAGCTAAAACTCTATCACCTAGTTAAGGTCACAGTGTTCTCACCTTTTACGAGCTACCTGGCAGGAAGGCAGATTGTCTACTCTGCAAAGGAGCCCGGACCAACACGTGATAAAATAGGAGCTAGTAGTTTACCAGATGGTAAGTGATCACTACCGCCTAAGAAGAACTGCTATACCAGGAGTCTCAGAATCGCGTTGATGACCTTTTAGGATTGAGTAAGCTCTTAAAGGTTCCCAAGTTAATGTTTCCGAAACACCGCCTCTCGTAATTTGTTCCACTGTCACGTAGCGATATGAAAGGCACTTCAAGGCCGCGTGTGAGCAGTTGGAGTGGCTAGGCCTAGGAGGTCAGCGCACCTTTCACAGCGGTTGCCTTCGTTGCCTTTCGTTCGCGCTGACCTCTGGGAGGCGTCTGACGGCTTATTTCTCTAACGCCTCGCCGCTCCAACTGTTCACACGCGGCCATTAAGTGCTTTTCGTGACATCACAAAGGTGTACATTAAAGTGGCTATCAGGGGGCTACCGTTGGAAACCAGCACCGAAGATATACGTGCCGAGCTGCTGGCACTGGGCCATGATGCGGAATACATCCACCCTATCCGGGCAAGAGCGGGCCGCCCGGGTTGTATTTATATGGCCATCATCAAGAAGAAAGCAGACTCCCTCCCAGGTATATATGGAATTACTGAGATGCTGTATATGCCTGGGATCAAGATCGAAGCTTGGCGCGGGAAGAAAGGCCCAGCCCAGTGCCACCGATGCCAACAATTTCGGCACTCGTCGCACCAATGCCATCGTCCCCGTAAATGTGTACGGTGTGGCGATGAACACGGGGCCAAGGAGTGCCCCCGCCCGAGGACAGACCCACCTACATGTGCCAATTGTGGCGGCCCGCACACCGCCAACAACAGGTCCTGCCCCGTGTTAACACGTGAGGCGCGCAACAGGAAGGCAGGGACGGTGGCGTTAACCACGCCTGCCACCAACATCCACAAGAAACCTGTAGCCACTAAACCGCCAGCCTCCACCAGCGAGGAGCAGCAGGAAGGCGCGGTAACCACGCTTGCACCAAAAGCCAACGGGCCTACACTAAGGTCACGACCCCCAAACAAGCCGAAAAAGAAAAAGAAGGCTAAAACCAAATCACAAGATCCTCCTACCATCTCCGCGACGGAAGCAGCGCAGGCACAGCTCAGTGGGCCTCCGCATCCCAGGAGCATGGGCACCTCAACGCCTCAAGACGACACAAGGCTGGCTGTGCTGGAAACAGCACTCCAGATCTTCCGTGGAATCCTGGAGACACTCAGAGAAGGCCATGACCCCATCCAGACGGTCATTAGTGGCATGACGGAGCTGTTACGGCTCCATAGCAGTTAACTCCGTCAGTCGCCCGCAGGAAACCGCGACCTCCAGTCGCCCACGAATATAAATTGAACATCCCCGCCCCCCCACTCCTAGTCGCTCGCGTGGCCGCTGAACCGCTCCTGCTGGGCCTCCCCAATGGGGTCTCACCCGGTAGGGCGTGTTTCGCCCACATGAGCGGGAAGACTGAGGGGGCTCAACCCACAAGATGATGGCTTTAATAGCCAAAATCGAACACAAAGACCTAGCCGTATTCACGGTTAGCGGTTTGATACCATGGTCAGGGGGCAAACAGCCCCGAAACCATCTACCCGCCCCCTTGCAGGGGTGTGATAGGACTACGGAATAAACACCCAGATCCAGAAATGCGAACGTCTATGTTCATTACACAAACGCCTGCCCCCGTCGGGAGTCGAACCTGAGCCTCGCTATTCGTCGACGTGGTAAAGCACCTAAGCTATCACTCGGCCAGCGGCGACCACACGGTCAACTTATAAGTCACAAAATTCTTAATATTCTTTAGGACTAAATAGTATCTTCCTACATATTTGGTCCCACTGAATTTCATATTGTGTTCAAATCCAAATTCTTTCAAAAGTTAGATACGTTATACTCGCTTTATATTGGCGACGACTAAAAATGAGAAGCACACTGCAGAACACATTTTGAGATTTTCAGAATTTTTGTCTTCTGTCTTGTTGTCCGCGATTCATGCTGAATTTACTGAACCTACATTCTTTCATACTATAATCAAACAATACCTATAATAAAAGTGTAGAAGAGTAAATTCTGAACATTGAAAATATTTAAAAAAATCTGTCCAGACGACTAAAATGGAATGGTAGCGGTGGGCATGGCGGTGGTAGGGATGGTGGGGAGGTTGGTGACCACCTTACCCACCACTCCCCACTCTCCTCCGTTTGTAGACTATTTTTATCCTATTTAATTTAGGTCGGGATTGCTTGAGGTTGGTTGGAGTGCAGTGAAGTGAAGTCAAATGACGCCGAGAAGAGTTTGTTAAAAATAAAAATGCGCGCAAAGCCGCTGGCAACAGCTAGTCATTATTAAACCAATAAAATATATGTGTCAATCTGTTCGTGTATCAATGTAAAAATTACGAGGATTAGAGGAAATATAAAAAATACGAAATGAGAATCTTTTAAAAGAAGATTTACGTACTGACAATTATTTCATAATGTTCGCGACCTGAATCCATATCGAAGAAAATGTAAATATTTGCTTTGTTCCATAATTATTAAGGAAAATATTATAAATGATGACTGCTGCAAAGTACAGTTTGAAACAAGACAATGCGGGAGCGAACCCTTAATAACTGCATCGACTATATTTAAACTCAGACAACTGAGACTATGGAATAATCCAAGAGCTGACGACTAATTTTCGACAGGCTTTAAAACTTACATTTTTTCTTGGCTGCGCAATGATTATTAAGTAACTACATAATTGTTAATTTATTTAGTTGTTTACTGTAGTTGTGTAATTTATGTAGCTGGTTGTTTATTATGTTATAGATTAATTTTATAAACAACCAGCACCAGAAGTACAGATGTCCACGCTCACCACACAAACGCCTGTGTACAATCGAGAAACTCGCTGGCGTCTCCGTAAAAGTTTTGTACGAGAATTTGTGCAGCGCCCCTATTGGTTACGAAAAGAACTAAATTGCTCATACAAATATGGCTAGTAACTTACGCTAGACGCTAGTGAGTTTGTCGATAGTAAACTCATGGTAGACACACATGCCTGTGTTTGTGAACACGAACCTCATCACTTGACTATATTAGACCGTGAATACGCTAAGTACCTCTCCACTAACAGAAGGTCAAATATAAATAATATTGCTGTCTGCTTATTGTCGGAGCTTGATGAAACTGCATTATGATTTACTTCATTTTATTATTATAATTTATTATATTTTTGACAACCGGTTTCATTTTCCATAAATCATCCTCATGGCTTGAGATTGTCAATTTTGTTGATCACAAGTCCTGAGTAAAAATATGCTATATAAATAAATAAATCTCCGTGGATAAATTAAACGAATTGAGCTAACTCCAAAGAGAGCAAATTAATTGCTTGTAATATGGGTGTTAGTCAAAAATATTACACATAAAATACACACATATACAAAAACCAGAAAAAAAATGTCTATTTTCATTTTTTATCATACAAATGCCCCTGTTGAGAACCGAACCCGAGTTCATTATTCGTCGACGTATTAAGGTAACTAAGTTCACCACTGGGCCAATTAAACGGTCATGTAACATCGATTAGAATACGTGGAGCTCTTTGAGTATAATTTTATCATTATTAATGTTATCATGACAATGAATCCGCCTACACCAGGGGCGGAGGACACTCAGTTGTGAGGAGTCAGTAGCGCTCGATGTTTCAGCGCTGGCGCATACCGCGACACATGATCACATCTGACACCATAATGAACAACACATTGGACTTAGAACACAATCATGACTTGTCGGAGGTTCTTAAAGCGAAAATTATTACAATGGCGACCCTCTTCAGTGTATCTATGGTGTTTGGATTATTACCTATGCTTATTTCCCTTAAATTCGACTGGTTGACTAGGTCTAGTGGTCCGGATATGAGGACTTCCAATCAGCTTGTAATTGGGCTGTTGACTTTCGGTGGCGGTGTTCTGTTCGCTACTACATTTATGCATCTACTTCCGGAAGTTGCAGAGAATTTGGAGAAATTACAAGGTGAGTTTCATTCATCCTTCATACTTTTCATATTATAAACATGAAAACAACTCTTGTTTCAATAGTCAGACAACTTAAGTAGAAATTAATAATCAAGGGTGCTATTTTTGAACATTCAGCGATGATTTCGAAATCACCGGTGAATAAAATACTCGTCAATCACGGCCACTAAAACACGTATTTTTATAATTCACACCTGATCTACCAACAACATAAAAATGTGATACGAAGTTTGTATTTAGTTTCAGGGATTGACAAGTATTTTATTCATCGGTGATTTCGAAATCATCGCTGAATAATAGCACCCCAATGTATGTACATTGAAGTCCTTGGAAGGTATTCCCTTCTGATCACTCCTTGAAATGGGGAAAAATAAGAAACTGAGACAGCTAAGGTACGCGCTCTTATTCCAGAGGTTAATTGTAGCATTTGAAAGTAATTTGAACAAAAATATACTATATTGGCAAGTAAAAATATTTTTGACAAAACAATTTATCGATATATCATCGGAAGTACATCATGACATTATAATAATTTATATAATTTCACATTAATTTTAATTTGTATCATTTAAATTTGATGACAGTGCAATTTATCGTAAATGATAGTTTCATCATCAACATCATCATCATAATCAGCCTATAATTTTCCGCTGTTAAAGTTGTTTTGTAATGGCAGTTCAGTAAAAACAAAATATACTGAGGAATTGATAACATTTTCTTTTCCAACAGAATTTTCAGAATGGAAGGTCCTTATTGGGTTTCTATTTACTTATTACTTATTTATTTACTGTTTCTATGTTTGGTACCTCAAAATTCCGGCATTTATAGATCGATTTGTTTTTTTTTCGTAGTTGTACTTTCTATTTGGTCCTGCAGAAATTTTATGATTATGAGTGACTTTAAAGTCAGGTTTTCGCAGAATGACTGAATTTTAATTAAGTTGCTACGTGAGGTCGGTTTACAAGATGCACAGTGAACACAGTGATGTACTAAGTCGCTTCGGGGCTAGAACTAGCCCTTTTTTGCTGGTTCAGCCCCATAATAACGATTTAGCCACTAGCCCCTTTATTTACATACTATAACCCTAATGGCAGTGATTCAACTGAACACCGATTAAACTATTTTTAAGTTATCGCTATCTACCTTCAGTGTATGGAAAAATAAAGAGACGAGAAGAGTTTAATGGTGTCAATTAGTATGCTTTAAAATTTGTATATACGTTTAAAATTTTTGAAAGTTTGTGCATGCTTTTAATTTGACAGCGTTAAAAATGTCCCGTTTTTTTATTGTTATTTTTTATACAATTTAAAACAGATACAAATAACATAAAATTTGTTTAGAAAACGCGTAGCGCCAATGTCTCTGTATTTTATACTCCATACTCATTACCTTTATTTCAAGACTTCGTATACATTATTCAGCTCTACTGAAGTTTTTATTGTGTTACATCATGATGAGTTTGACAGACACTTGTCTGAAGATTTGTCAATTTCATAAATGAGAATGCTTTTTCCTGTTTTTATTGTGTTACATCATGATGAGTTTGACAGACACTTGTCTGAAGACTTGTCAATTTCATAAATGAGAATGCTTTTTCCTGTTTTTATAATGACCATTCTCTCTTCAACTTTTCTAACTGTTTTTATTCATTATTAGCAATCTAGCCCTTTTTTGAAATTTTTGCGCAAATGTCCCTTACCTTTTTTAGGATACGATTCAGCCAATAAACCTTATAACGAGTTGGCAACACTGAGAAAACAACAATATCATCAGCATATGCAAGCAAAAAAACAGTAGTTGATAAAGTATATAATTAATTACTCGAAAGATTACCCGAGAAATTACTCGTAAGATCTAAGGATCTGTCAAATAATATTGACAAACTTTTGATAACACGTTTATTTAAAGAGTAAATATTCGTTTTACTTACTATTTGTTTGACTTCGTGTCGGTTTTATGGTTCCGCATTAAAATATTACAGCCCCTTTTCATTCACCCGCAAGACTACATACATTCAAAATGGATTATGGTCACTGGCGTCTGTTCAGTGAAGTTGCTTACTTCCGAAAAGTCAGAATATAAACTATCTACACATAAAATACTTCATTTCCATGTAAAAAAAAATATATCGTCGAGGATATATAGGCATATATCCTCGAAAGGGCAGGCAGAGGTACGTATTATTAGTATGTACCCATGATTAGCCGACGATATTAGGCCCCATTATGTGACGGGTGGTAAAGTCTCGTGTCAAAGTCGGACATCGACACCACTCTAAATAAATAAAAAAATAACTCCTCGAATACACAAGACATAAGAATATAACTTAATGTCAAATTGTGGAAATTCTGTAGTATTACCTTTACGTCTATTATCCTCGAAGCGTAGGCAGAGGTGTGCTAGTATCTCAACGACTCGTCAGTCCATTAGATATACTAGAACACCCACGATTAGCCAAGGTACTAGGGCCCGTGATATGATAGGTGGCAAGTCTATCG
>DVZN01001391.1:0-10270 GCA_018237365.1 Caria ino melicerta
GCACAACAGCCCGGTACGCTGGAGACGTGGGTCCAATCCCCACAGGCGCCGTAAAATTTTTCATTCTTAACCGTGTTTTAATTCCTTAAAGCGGAAAACGCTTGAAAAACATAACCGATTGTACAAAGAAAATCTTTATTATGTCATCAGTTCGAATTTTAAATATCGTCACGTCCATATATTGTCGAAAGGGTAGGCGAAGGTACATACTAGGATGTATCCACGATTAGCCGATAATATTAGTTCCCACGGTGTGACGCATGGCAAGTTTGTTGCCAATCGGACACAAATCATGGGACCTAAACCATGATATGGTGACGGACTTACCCCTTGTAAGTCGGGAACGTTATGTTTTTAGAAAATCTTAAAAAAAACAGAAATAGTTGCCCGACTCGGGAATCGAACCCGGGACCTCGTGCGTCAAACTCGGACACTAACACCACTTGACCATAGAGGCGATTAGTTCGAATTTTGAACGGAAAGCTGAGTGATTGAGTCAAACTCGCCCTTGGTCCGTATTTAGGTACCTATAGTTTTTAAGGTTCCGTAACCTAAAAGGATTGCTCTTCTAATGTTTTCGTAGACTTGATTATCGTATTACTTTGGTTATCTTATTTCAAAGTACTTTGTTTTTTTTTTAATAATATTGGATGGCAAACAAGCATACGAATTTCAGTAAGGCTGCCGCTTGCATATATTTTTTATATCATCATTTTAATTTTAATAAAGATAATCATTGGACAAAATGCTGACTTTACTAAAATATGTTATGCCAGCCGTAATGGAACCCTAGCTATTATGACAATAACGTCGAGATATAAAAAACAAGTTTTAAACGTGTTTTGACCCGTTATTGCCATAACTATCGTAGGTTTATCGCCTACCTTACTCTTTAAACCGAAATACGTAACAGTTAAGCACTGACATTTAATGGCGGCATGAATAGGCTAGGTGATAGTATCAATACAGGCGAGCCTGTTGATTTGAGTCGCTTATGAGGAATATTCATTAGATCTGCGTTCTTGCCAAGCAGCTCGCAAAAGGCAAGCATTTATGATAAATAAAGCTTTGCCAATAAGATCTTTGTTTGTATGAAAACTTTTCCTGATTTGGATTCATCACTTTTTCTTTTCCTGCCTTTTATATTCGTATAAAATCTTTTTTTTCCTTTAAGAAAACTTGTCTAATGTATTAATTCTTTTTATTGTTTACAGAAAACTGTTCCCAGTTTGCTTGTTTTGCTGATTTGGAATCTTTGTCCAGTTTATCCAGATTACAGCCCTGAAAAAGGAATTTCACGACATTTATTTAATGCGTCACGTAAGTAATACGATAATCCGCAGAATACAATAATAAACCACAAGGAGCGTTTAAATAAAATGTAATCATCTGTGTCAATTTAAAATTTAAAAAATTGTCTCTGACTTAGTATGTCACAATGCGCTACGTCGTATCGTGTACGTGTTTAGAAGTTTATCGTTTCGACAAAGTATTAATGACTTAATTTTAAAGCCTTTTCTGGTTTCTGGTTTTTTCTATATTATAAGTATAAGGGCGTACAATACTACGTTTACTGAGCCAAGCCCACCATTCGAGAACCCGTTTACTTCACTAACCAGCTCACTGCTATTTTAGCTTACTATGCTTTTGAACTATATCAGTCACTTTGGTCTTCAGCTTGATAATTTCTTTTCGAAACTTATCTCTAAGCGAAATTCCGAACTTCAACCTTTCTGTAGCTCTATGCGCCAGTCAACTATCAACAAATCGGGCACACAGCAATTCCCAGACAAAGATATTTCCTTCCATAATCTAATGGGTCTGTTTAACGTCTTTACTGTTAGGCCAATGAAGTGACTAATATTTAAATTATTTGTTTTTTATTTTACAGTTGCTACTGGTAATATCAATGGATATTCTTCCATCTTCTCTCCTCGTATGGATTTTGATCAATGGAAGCCTTTAACCGGACGTGGCGATCCACTACGTAATGATCCAACATATGATTATGAACCACCAGTTTTAGAAAGGGTACATTATTGGGCAGACGATACACGAATTGAAAATGAAAAGCATCCTGAGAGAAAATCTGAAGTTTTAATGCTTGGAGTTTCTTCGCGCAAACCAAGTATACCACCAAGATTACCCACGCAAACAAGAAGGCACCCTCGACCTCCTCAAATTCCAACGAAGTATGAAGACTTTTCATACAGACTTGGTGACCACTACTCAATGACTATACTTGTCCCTCCACCTCTACCGCCGCCTGGACATAAACCTATACTCTTTACAATACCTAACCATAACATACCACTGCCTGCTCCTACTACTCCAAAATATATGGATTCAACAATTATTACAAAAGGAAGTTCACCTGGTGTAGATCTTATAACATCTTACGCTGTTCAAGAAGCTAATCTCATATATCAATCGTCAACACAAGCAGACTGGCGCAATGAAGGTAACAAAACAATAGATTTACCAAATAGAGCTGTCAGTAGCGATTACGCTGGATGGGGGCCAACAACTCCGTTTGAAGATGACACTATCAATGATACGCATAACATAATTCCTCATGCAGACTACAATACTGAAAATTATAAAACATCATTTTATAAACCAATTGCGTATAAAGAAACATCAATTTCTCAAATTGCTCCAACTTCAGCTGCTTTACCTATATTTTTACCAACGACTCCACCACTAGTTGCTGACAATATAACTCAAGAAATTTTCCGAAATCAGGAAAATATTTTAGAAACCTCTACGATTAGTGAAAATGAATATGAAGCGACAACTACTGAAAAAATTTCTACAGCGCCCATTCGTCTTAACACATTAAAAATGCCTAAATCCAAACCAAGTATTATTGATATGTTGGGTCCAATGATGTCTATGCCAATGACAACTGATTCCGACAGGCCAGAAGATAAAATATATGCTCATGCATCTGAAAATATTCACATATTCAGAGAGCCAACTGACAACAATGTCTTTAAGCTATCGGTTATGCAAACAATGCAGCCACCACCTCCTGTTAACATGTTAGATAATACAACCCCCTTATATGATGAAGTAAAACATTTGAATTCACCAAATATAAATACTTTGATGCATGAAAAGCTTACGTCTCATACGCATGATCCATATTTGCATATGCGTTTTACTACACCACCACCAACTACAATAGATCCAATAGGTCAAGATAAACCAACAGAAAAACAATCAATGCCTACTTATTTAATTATACAAGGACATTCAAAAGTAAAAACCTACGGTTCCAAACCAAAAGTAACTCATAATTCTTTAAGTAATGCTCTACCGAACCCTAACGAAACAAATGAGGTTAAGCACCTTCATCCAATTAAAGACAAATATCATAAAAATAATGAAGTAAAAAATAATTATAGAGTATCTAGAGCTAAGGACCTAAAATCGGTAGTTGATAATGGCCTTGGTTCTATAGAAATACAGGAGGTTAATTTGGGAATAAAATATGATGTTAGTGACGGCAGCAAGGTACCAATCGAAATTTATAAAAAAGGTATAGTTGATACAGATGAAAATAACTATATACCAACGAGGAAAAACAATAAAGACAGTCGTATTAAAAGACAGATTGATATAGAGAATTTATTACCTTTTGACGAAGATTCCCTTGAGGAATATGTGTACGATTTTTTTAAAAGCAGACGAAATGATACAGGCATCGTTGGACTGATTGCGAAAGCAGTAACGAACAAAAAAGTATCTTCTGTGATTGATGACCTTGAAGATGACGATAACGAAAACGATACCGATAGATGAGGAAGGATAACATAAGAAAAACTAGTATAAATAATTGCAGCACAATGCCAAATACCGATCTGATGAATAAATTTTGTAGTTACCTTTCAACTTTTGGAATTCACGCTGACATTATGGTGTTTGCAAATATCCACGATAATGCAGTCGCTTTAAAAATACATTTTTTATATTTACTGTCGTGATTGGTATGAATTAAGCTCATTTTAGACTGATTATCATTTTTAGAATGCTCTTAGTATAAATGCGAAATGAAATCAAAGTAATGAAAATTTGGATGAATTGGAAAAATTTTAACATACCTCAGCTGCCTATGCTTTTAAAAGAAATTGTAGAAAAACAGAGAAGTACTAATTAGAAGCATTTTAGTTTGGTGCAAAAAAATAAAATCATCACTAATATATCTGGGCAAATAATAAATAATAATGTGTATTATGTAATGAGAAAATTACTTATTTTAGCTATTCATTTGTAGTAGTTATTTTCAACAATCAGTTATTTTAATAGGTTTTACTATAATGGAATGTCACATCTTAAAATTTATATTAATGTACTTGTAGGTATTATATAACATATTGTAGACTGGGAAAGCATCATTATTTAGAAGGCAACCTAATTGAAATGGATAAAAATTATTTTAAAAAACTAGTCACTTGAAGCGGAGCTTGGAAGGTTTTTTGCAGTCATAAAAATCAATCATCAGAACTTACATTAAAACAAGACTACTTTAAAAATAATTTAAAAGACTATTTTAAATAATAATTGCAAAAAATATATTTTTACATTAGGCACATTTTTAAAATGACTATTGGATTTGAGAGGGTATCAAATAACAAACCCAAATCGGTCCATAAATTGGAGTTTTTTTATGATATTGGAAGGCAAACAAGCAGACGGACACTAAACGTGGTAATGGTGCATTGCCAAACTGAGGCCGGGATGTAAGGCCGCGTGCAAAAGTAAGTTTGCCGGCTACCTTACACTTCAAACCGGAACACATCAATGACAAACACTGATGTTATAGCGGCAGCAATAAGTATGCGGTGGTATTAAACCGGGCGAATCGCTGCTAAACTTCACCACCTAGTCAAAGGTCACGGTGTTGGTGACAGTAAGCCTATGCTCGCCTTTTACGAGCTGTCTGGTAGGAAGGCAGACGGTCTTTTTTGCAAAAGAGCCAAGAACAACGAATATATAAAAATATAACCGAATTGAGGACCTCCTTATATATTTGGAAACTTTTTTTTAAATTGGAATAGGTCGACATTTGACCACTATCTCACCTGATTTTAAGTGACGTTGCAGTCGAATATGGATCATGCCTACCTAGATACAGCCTATTCACTCTGGTTTTAAAGATAGCTAGGTTATGTTGTTCCGGGAATACACTAGCAGGCAATGAATTCCACTCCTTGACCGTTCGCATTAGAAAAGACGAACCGAATATAAAAATAAAAATAATATAAAAATCGAACTCAGTAACTCAGCAAGTTAGTTGTCTCATTGATGTTATGCTGGTATTTATAGTTTTGTATATTTAGAGTATCAGTATGCATTTTTTATCGATTTATAATTGCTTAGACCGATTACTAAAACCTTGGACATTTTTCTGAAAGTAAATACCTATATGATATTTATACTCAATGTAAAGTAGCAATAGTGACCTCCCAGTCTATATTGTTTTATCCCACCTACTAACTAGTTTTAAATTCATTAATTAAAAATCACTTATGTGTCTATGCTAGCTATTTAAAAATGTATAATCTGTACTTTCCTTCGCGGCACTTGGTGGAATACCATTGTATATTATATTTATCAAAAACACACCATTGTACTTTTCCACAAAAACAACTTTTAATAATAATATTATAAGCCAACCGGTTTCGCCTTTCACAGCATCTTCAGGGCTATATTTTACACATTTATTATTAATCAAACATGTTTTTTGTTCACTTATTAGATTTATAAAAATAAACTGATCAGAACTTTACTTAAATATATATTTTTTTTATATTAGCGAACTATTTTTGACATAATGTTCAAGGCAAATCTGTGTTTTACACAAAATAAAATAATCAATTTGCAAAATCCCGCTATTGCAAATTGCTATTGGATATTTCTAATTAATTATTTTATTTTATTTTGTGTAATTATGGATTTCCACAAAGTAACGCCTGCTTCTATTAATTACCTACTGTTTTGTTATTTTTTGGAGATTTATTAATAGTAGTAAATATATTATTTTGACATACGATAAATTGACATTATCATGATACATGATCAAATAAATCACACCCGAAAAACATTACATCACAACCATAAAAATCTTGACATAAACTTAGAAAAATACACTTAAAAATTATAAAATACAAAAACATCAACACGGAACCGTCATATCACGTACCAAGGATCACCGTTGTAATTACAGCCGAGGGTAAAACCACAGCATTACTTCCACGTGAAGATCATAATCGCAGGCATAATTTTAAATCAAATTAACACTTCAACTTAAAACCGAGGTCATTAATGCCATTACGATGAAACAATATGGAGTCGTGACCGCACCAACCGATATCTAAATAATAAATAAATAGGTGCGCGGTTATCTCAACCATTCTATCTCCGCGTTAATATTCGATGCCGGAGTTTTATAATTAACAATAAATTTGGTCCGTTTTTTGTTTAACAGCGGTAAGGGTTGTTGTAACTCGTATATTTTACCTATTTAATATTTTAATCTTTTTATAAAACCGCTCTTTATACCACTAGCACGTAATCTGCATTTTGATTAATGAAATTTACTGTTTAAAATTTTCTATGGCATATATATAAACACCACCTCAAAAATATTTAAGGGTTGGATTAACCATCTTCTCAGGAGTTGGTATCGCATCGGCAACAAATCCATATGTTGCAGATGTCCATGGGCGGTGGCCTCTACGAAATATCAGGTGAACCGGGGACTTTAATTTTTATTTATTTTCACACACTAGCCAACCGGTTTCGTATGCCAGCCCGTAAACCAGCTAATTTATACTATAAAAACCTCTCACTTTCGCATGTAACAACTTTATTTCGTTTAACATATAAAAGTTTGGGACTAACCAAACATCGTTATGTGAGTTTATGTGAAACCTGTCACGTGCCAATGGTATGTCGCCAACCTAAGACCGCGATTTTAAGCCACTTACAAACGCCTCTGTGGTGTAACGGTGCTGTCGCCTGTTAAGACCGCTAGCCGGGTAGTCCCGGGTTCAATTCCCAGGTCGGGCTACTTTTCCTAAAATGTTTTTCAAATTATTCTGAGTAAGCATGACATTGCCCGGGATTGGAATGTGCCCAAAGTGGCAATAGGCTTGTCACCCATCACATCATGGCCTTACCAGTACGTTGGCTAATCGTGGGTGTTCTAGTATATCTACTGGACTTAGAGACTTAGAGTCGTAGAGATACTAGCACGCCTCTGAAGATATATTTTTTTATTAAGTAAAAACACAAGTCTATTCTACATTATCTTGAATTCTGATTGAGTTCCTTGTATACTATTTAGAATTGATCATAAGTCAACCCACCAAACAGGTTGTTAAGAAACTCGCAAACATAAAATAATTCTTTACGAACAAGGGCATAGGTGGTAAAGTGTTGTACAGTAACTTTGCATGGCAGCGGGGGCAACCACCACGTTATCTATTCTTGTCACTAAAACATTAGTCATTAAAACTGTTGTGTTCTATTTTAAAGAGTAACTCATTTCATTGGTGCATGCTACAAAAAAGAATATTAAATTCGACGTCATTGATAATGTGTGAGAACGATAACTTCAACGGATTGCCAGCCGGGTGCTTTTGTGTAAAGGCTAAAACGTCGGCCCAAAACGCCAAAAGTGTAGGCTCTATCCCCAAAGGTGCCATAATATTTTTCGTTCTTAATTTTTTCCGAGAGCGAAAGTTTCGCTTAAACACTCATAAACCGAAGAGTAAGGTAGCCCGTATAGCATGTCGCATTACAGCCTGCCGCGGAGCAGCCAGGTTCAATATGACAGCGTCAATGGATGGTATCAGCTGACGCTGTAGCATTTATATTCTCACTCGTTTCATAAGTTAAGATTAAAAATGCGATTTTATTACCTTAATTCGAGTAATGTTCAGTTCTTTACGATCTGAAAAAATATTTGACTTACCTGGACTTTATAAAATTACATTACACATTTTTTTTACTTGACATTTTACCAAAATTTTTACTAAGATAATAAAATGTGAAATTTTAAAAACTGCCTGGTCCTTTGTACTATTAAAAATGATCACGATATTGTTTCTGTATTTTTTCTTCTCGACATTTTTCATGATTTGTTAGGGGGAGGTTAAGCTTTTGAACACTTTTATCATTGTGTACTTCGTGAATGTAATTAAGATTTGTTTCAATAAATGGTTTTACAAATATCAAAAGTTGTAAAAATATATGAGTTTTTCTAAATTATTCTTTTTTTAAATCTTATATTTTAAACGGAGTTTTGTCCTAAGACATGCCAACCTCATCGTTCCCACTAAACCCATGTTTACAGGCAAATAAAAACTAAATATACATTTCTACTTTATGATAGATATACTGTTACTGGTGGACCAGTTGACACAACCTCTTCGCCAACTCGGTTTAAGGATAGGAACAATTTTCCTTTACCAGACCCACACTTTTTAGCTTAAGATAAAATTATCTGTTCAGTGACATTCTCTCATTTTTGTTCCTCACATATTCCATCGGCAAATGTTGCAAATCTTTAACTTTTTTGCAATGTTCACAATTGGGCGAATCCTTCTGTTTTATCAAATATGCAAAACTTGCCGATGGAAAAATTATGCTTAAAAGACTATTACCTCCTGTACACTCCTTTGGAAAATGTGCCATCTAGCTTATCTGCCAGGCAACTTGTTAAAGGCGAGCATAAATAAATTAAATTTCTTTAATTGCGTGAAATAGGTTTGCAGATTAATAATTAGTACTTAGGTTCAGTCACGTAAGTACTAATTTAAAAAAATCCTATACTAATAAACGAGCAATATTTTTATACTTATTTGTTTATATATTTGCTTGTTATGACGTTCAAACGGAACGGTTGAGATTTTCAATATAAGGATTTTCGGGAGCTAGAAATATATCTAGATAAATCTCATGTTTGAGAAAACTCGTTTTATGCTCTTTTTGCCAATCAATAATAGCCATCTGTCTGTTTAAGTGTGAACTTCATAGCAATGTGATGTAGTTTATATACCGATGCACAGATGTCGCCAAAAATTAAGTTTTTTTAACAATAACCATTTTGAATATTAAAATAATTTATCTGAATGCATAATAAATTAAGCTTTGACTATAGAATATACAGCGTGGCGCCGTATCGGTGACCTTAATTGAACTTTGTTAGGAAAAAAAGAAAACTGGGCGATACGTAATGGTGATGGTGATTATAAATTATTTAGTAATTTCAACACATACAGTTGCTAAATTATCACTACATAGTATAAATAAAGTCGCTTTGCCATATATATGCTTAGATCTTAACTACGCAACGAATTTTGATGCGGTTTTTTCATAGATAGGTGTGATTCAAGAGGAATATTTATACATAATACATGCATAAAATAATAGAGAAACACTGACAATTTTAGAGATTTCTAATGTGATTTCTGTAAGAGAAATTCCGGGGTATATTATCTGCTGTGCGTGCGAAGTCGAGACGTGTCGCTAGTTTATAATAAGTCTTCAAATTATGCAGGCAAAAGTATATACAGTAACCAGTTGATCATACAATTTAATTAATCGTAAAATGCAAACTCAACGATACATGCACAGTCTACTCTCTACAGTCTAGACCAGTGCTTCCTAAACTTTGCCGCCGCGGACCCCTAAAGTCAAGTACACTTTCAAGGACCCCTTAATAGAAAATATACGACAATTTATTTAAGTTGTGACAAAAAAATAAAAATACTATATTAATGTGTTTTCCTTTTTTCATAATGTAATTTAATTAGTAATATTTGGGTTCATGTTTTTAACTAAGTAACCATAGCGAGGCTTGCTGCTTTAAATGTCCATAGGATACAAGTAAGATGGTGGACCCCGATACACTTATTTGCGGACCCCCAGGGGTCCATGGACCACAGGTTAGGAAACACTGGTGTAGACAATAGATATACAATACTGGAACTTCGCATGAATCGATATTATAATTATAGTGGAGACGTAAACGTTCGTTTTGCTAGTTTTGTACATAGATAAACGAATAGTTGGAGTTGTCACCAAGCAAAACTCGAACGACCTCCCTTACACAATATTTATATATTAATAGGCACGCCTATATATCGTCAAATATGTTGGCAGAGGTACATAATATATGTACTTTTTTTTATAATATTGGAAGGCGGACAAGCAGACGGATTTCCTGATGGTAAGAAATTCACGCCGCCTATAGACA
>DVZN01001392.1:0-10268 GCA_018237365.1 Caria ino melicerta
TAGGCTATATAAATAATATCAAATTAAAAGTGATTTGTAAAACAGTACAAGTGTTCATAAGTTCCAAAATATGAACTGTCCCCCGTGTTTGCTCGTAACGATACTGTACATATAAATACGTGTACAAACACCATGATTTACAAATACAAATATTTTTTAGTCATCACACAGATATCTTTCCCTGCAAGAGATTGAACATGAGACTCATCTATCAGAATCGTCACTCTTAATCCTCAACCTACAGGAATTGAATAAATACTGAAATAATTGTACTACAGTTTTTTTCAGATTGTCTAATCGATGATTCACTACTAACGATATAATTGAATCGTTGATTTCTTGTAGACCCATCTATGATCTCTTTTACCTACTTGCCTGAAAATAATGAGCGTGATGGTATTTATAAATTTCGTCTAAAAATAAAGTGAAATACACAGTTTGTCAGGAGAACGTGCAAGAAAACTATTAGGAGTGGTAATTGTAAAAACATTTAAAATGTTAATCCAAAAACTTAACATTCGAGCACGATCGCCTAATTTAATAAATCCAGGCAGGTTACAAGCTATATCAAATTAATAGGGACTCCACAGGTGTCTGTGGAGAATTGTAATAAATTCTATTATCGCTTAGCTGCACTTAGTAAGGATACGTAAAATGTGTTTACTCTATTGAAGGCTTGTTTTAGACTCGACATTGGCTAAATTTTTTTTTTAAATACTATATTAGTAAACTTAAAAGCATATTATCTGTAAGTATTTTTTGAACAATAATTTCATTTACTTATTCCTGTAGTATTATAATAAACAATCTTTCATTCTCTTTTCGATATTATCATTTCTTAATTTATATAATAGTATTATCATTAGTTTATTTATATAATTAATTGTCTTTGTTTTTTTTTTGTAGACTTTGGCAAGGTTAAAATATAACAGATATATAGGTGTGCACTTGTGATTGGCCTTATACTAAACATTATAAGTATTATTTAATTAATTAGCTGTAAGTTTTCCTCTAATAGTAGAATAAAAAATAAAATAAGTTGTGAAAACGACTGGAAGCCATATCACAAGAATTAAATTGAATTGAAGGGTTTTTGTGACGTTAGAAGGAAGGTTTTTTTCTGAGCAGATATAGATATAGATAGATGTATAGTTGTACTTAATATATTTATAACTCTTGTTGTAAGCCTCAATAGTTTGTTTTAATTGTATGAACTGTCATTCAACTTGTATAACAGAGGAGTGACAAAAAAAAGGTGTAAAAATGTTTAATTCTACAGACGAATTTATTCTTTAAACAATTCAATTGATAATAAATATTGCTAGTTTTATATCATAGAGTAAGCTTACCTTAGTTAAAACTTTTTCCTCACGTATTTACAGATTTACAGATAAACGGTATCAAAAGTTAATGAAAGTTATTTCAATAGTCTGGGATTAGATTTGTACCCAATGTGACAACGGATTTGGGTGCATACTAGTATATAGGTATTTCTGCCTACCCTTTCGTTGATACGATTATATGGATAACGATTTTTTAAATCGATTTTTTAAGACGACATTTAAATAAAATGTGACAACACATACAAATGTGTTTATAAGAATACCTAATATATAATAATACCCTTATAAACATTTTGTATTATTTATATTTACATGCGACTTAATACAAATTGGTTGGTTGTCAACTACCATGTTAATGGCAATGATTCTGCTGGGTTATGTTTTTCAAGCGTAACCTCCGCTTTAAAGAATTAAAACACGGTTAAGAACGAAAAATTTTACGGAGCCTGTGGAGATTGAACCCACGTCTTCAACGTACCGGGCTGTTATGCTAACCACTACACCAAGGTGCTGTGGCCAACGCCCGTCGAATTTTTCGTTCTTATTTTTTTATCGATTACGTCGATTGTAATGCCCTTTTAGGTGCATGAAAATGTTACCAAAAAGGGCATTACAATCAACGTAATCGATAGAAAGAATAAAGATGATTCTGCTGTTTACCAATAAAACCTATTTTTAATAATATTATATAATAATAAATAATGGCATTTTTAAGTTATCGCTATCTTTTTTCACCTTACAGAAAAAGATATAGACGAGAAGAGTTTATTGGTGTCAAATTAGTGTGCTTTAAAATTTGTGATACCGTTTAGTCTATACGTAAGAATACAGCGCTTAAAATCTTCGCTAGTTTGTACGTGCTTACTAATTTAACAGCGCTAAAAATGTCCCGTCTCTTTTTATTGTGACAAAATTGAAGGCGGTAGAAATAACTTAAAAGTATTAGAAACGTGAGTGAGAATAACCACCAATATACGATAATAACAGTTTTTTGTTGAAGTCGTGACGTCATATTCCGCCTTTGTAATTCTCTAAAGAGCTGGTGGTAATTTTCCCTTTCTGAAGATTTCAAAATAAGACTTCCATTTCCCCATACGACTTCCGAAAATCTCATTAAATAGAAATTCGCTTCTTTGTGTATAAAATACATTCATAGCCCTTTTTATTAAAGAAATCCAATTTTTTGGTAAACCTAGATCTTTTTGTGATGAATATTGCTGTTAACAGACGAAGCGTCGGAAATCCTCTGTTTTCCCTAGGGATGTAAAGGTCAAACGTCTTTTTATATAAAACTGGAAAAATAAATATTCTGTGGATTTAGGTATTGCCTTTGTTTGAGGAATTTCTCTACGGGGCTTATCGATTTTTTGTGAAATATAGCTAAGATCCTAACGAGGGTGAATATTATTATTCAAAACTAAGTTTTCTTTGATATGGTGTGGATTTAAATTTGCGTGTGTGCAATAACAATATACTAACTATTTAATCACATTTTAAGAGTAGCGACTTCACTTCTTGGAAAAATGGGGACCGGAAGGCTTGCTTTTTACTTGCCACATGCAACATTATTATGGGACTTAATATCGTCGTCTCATCGTAAGTACATACTAGTATGTGTCTCTGCCTACCTCTTCGGAAATAATAACGATATATTTATTTAAAAAAATTAGTTCGTTCTATAAAATCTTAGTTGTGCTGCTTATTAGTCATAAGACTACTATTGAAAATAGGCAATCTCTTGACTTAAGACACCTTGGCTGGTCTAATGTCGTTTAATAAGTAAGTATCTGGATGACCCAGCTATGCTCGATATTTATTCTTTACATTTTCTTAACATGACTGAAGTATCGCCCTCGAAACCCCCTGCATACTACATTCCATGAAAGTCGTAGAAGCCGTTTCCAAAACTCAGATTATATATTTATATAATTATGTTTTTTTGGTGTGTCCTTGTCACGGGTCAGCTGGTGTAAATCTCTTCCGTACTTTATTTTCTTTTGGTAAACGCTTACTGTAAATTATTTGTGTAAAATAAAGGATTCAATTACCAAACGAATAATTAAATACATGTAAACAAGAATTGCTTATTTAAAGGTATATAATAAAAAAATATTTAAAAAAGTACCTTTTCGCCTATTATCCCCGAAGAAGTAGGCAGAGGTGTGCTAGTATCGCCACGACTCGTAAGTCCAGTACGTAAGTATAAATTAAATATATTATTAATATTATAGTTATAAATAGCTACTAAATATTATAATAGAGACACGAAACGGTGTAAATGTGGCAAAATGCATGTGTCCATGACATGAAGGGATGCTGTTCCGTTGACAACAGCCTATTCCGACATGACAAACGACTCAGATGCTCGGTAGACGTACATCTCAAGTGAATGTACCTTACGAAAAATCTTGCCTAATGGAAAACAAATGTATTCGGATGTTACGTCTTTATGTATGAGGTTCATATTACATTTCTATTTCGTATTATAATATGAATATTTACCATAATAGCTAATGCTTACAATTTTTTTAAGTGCTATATAACTAGCAGCTCTCAGCGTGTGTATCCACTCAACTTTTTTTAATATTGGAATGCAAAGAAGTAGATGGTTTTCCTGACGGTAAGAAATTCAAGCCGCCTATAAATACTGAAGGTGCGTTGCCAACCTGAGGCCGGAATGTTAGGCCCCGTGCAAAAGTGCAAAAGCGGGCAATACATCAAGTCTAAAGCAAAAACTAACGATGCGTTGCCAAACTGAGTTCGATATGATATACCTTTTGCAAAAGTAAGTTTACCTTACCCTTCAAACCAAATCAAGTCAACAGCAATCATTGACGTTATAGTGGCAGGAATAGATAAGGCAACGATATCAAACAGGGTGAGTCGCTGCGAAACGGTGTCCAAATTTAACGCTTCTGTGGAGAGGCGATCAATAAATATAACGAATCATTAAAAAAAATATTCCCCAACTATAATCTAATTGTGATGTAGAAAGAAGAGTGAATGCTGGTAATAGAGTGAATGGAACGCTGGGTAAGCTACTTCAAAGTGAAGTGTTAAGTCACAGTGCTCGACTCGCTTTACACAATTCGCTGCTTATTCCAACGTTACTTTATGGTAGTGAGAGCTGGGTATATCAGAAGAAGCATGAAAGTAGGTTAAATGCGGTCGAAATGCGTGCGCTCCGGAAAAATTGTGGAGTAACGCTTGCGGACCGAATTCGCAATAGCGAAATAAGGGAAAGGGTAGGATTGAAAGAAAGCGTCGGTGTAAAAATACGAAAGGGCATGCTCCGGTGGTTCGGACATGTTCGAAAGAATGGATGATACAAGATTGACTAAACAGATATACAATGCGAATGTGGATGGCTGTAGGTACCCGTGGAGACCTAGGTTGACCAACTCGCCTGTGTATTATCCGAGGGCGGGGTCAAACGTCTCCGAAATCAGCGCGTATGTATGAAGAAAGTAATGAATGTGGAGGAAGCTAGGCAAGTATGTAGGCACTTGGCACTCGATACTCTCTGCCTATCCCGTAAGGGACTTGGCGTGAAGATATATGTGTGTGTGTAATATTGTATTTCATTAATATTCTTCATATCATGGTCTTGGTGTTGTCATGTAATTATAAGTCGTCATTGGTCACGGTCAGTTATGTCTTAGTCTTAGACAAGGTGGTAGCAAGCTTGCCTAAGATTTTTGAGGAAGTTTTGGCGGCAACGAGAAAACACACTATATCCTAATTCTTCATTTGTCCACGTTCACTGAACAAAATGCCACCAATTTTGGCTACTTCACTTCTGTATTTACACGAAATCTTATATCGTTATATTTATGCACAAAATATAGAATTTTTGGACAAACCTGCGCCCATGTCTGGTTGGGAATTGCGATTCCACCAAAACTTTTCTCCTTTTTATTTTTTGCAAGGGCGTTAGCAACTGCCATTTGTCAAGTATAATATAAAATGTTAAAAACATTCGAGAAAAAATATTTTAGTTAGGTAGGTATCCAGTTAACTAGATTGGATAGTTTTACGATACAGTACCTAGCTACCAATCTAAAGTCTATAAAGGTTAAGCTGTTAGGTGGTTAGGACATCACTTGTTTTGACAATGCAAAGAAAGATAAAAAAGATACCGTCCCACCTATGATCCTCGAAATGGTAAGCAAAAGTACATACTAGTATGCACCTACGATTGGCCGACAATATTAGATTCCATGATATGACAGGTTTGTCACCCGTCGCCGCTGTCGCTGTTACTGACTGTCACCTTTTCAGGCACAAATCCAATCCCAGACAATGTTATGTTTTTTTTTTCAGAAAAACTGAAAAATTCCTAGAACAAGTTGGGCAACTTTTTCTAGGAATTTTTCGAGCCCGGGACCTCTCGCGTCAAAGGCGGACACGAGGCGATAATGATTAGATGATTAACTTTTACAAACGGCTTGACTTGTGTTAGGTACAGTACCTGTGTACCTAACATCTTGTTCTATAATTGATAAAAGTTTAAATTCATATTTTATATGTTGTCGCCGTGTTGTTTTGATTTTTATTTGAATATATTTGTTATTTTATTGAAGTCTAAACTTGAGAATTAAAAGTATTTCCAGAAGGGTGAATCCACGAGCGACACCTTTTTTATATTGTAAAATGGAGCTGTGGATAAAAACGAAAGGATATTTGAATTATTGAATTGATGACCAGTTTTAGATTACATGATGACTTGCGCTAAAATCGGCACATCTTATCTTTAATTATAGTGTATACCTACATTTTGTAGACGACAAGCTAATTACGACGATCTTAATATTTATTCCAATGACCTTCATGAAGTATTTAAGTAAATTAATTATTTATTAAGGTTATATTCATATTAGATTGATATAAAATATTTTAGTTAAAAATATGTAGGTCCTAGTCACTAAAATTCGTGAGCAAATGCATAGTAAGTAATTATGTAGGTAGTAGGTATACCTATTAATATGATAATGTGAAAACTCCATTGTTTTTTATTTTTATATCGATTTTAGAAATGTTTTACTGTATTGGTCTAAGTAGAAAAGGTGATTTAATACTACCATAACCTATGTTCCATTCTTATGAGCTTTCTGGTAGGAAGCTATTAAATATATAGCATTTATAGTTGTTTACGGGTCGCTCCGACACCAGTAATTGTTCAAAGTTCGAAATACTACTGAAGTATGGTTAGCTCGGGCATACAGTGCAGTTGGGTAAAACAACTCTGAGAGGGAAGCTAGTAGACGAATTTAGCTGGTTTGGCAAGCATTTAGGAAATTATGTTAGATCTTTTCATCACCCATCACAATGCCTAAAAACAAATGTTTTCAATCAGTACGTCCGACCAGTTATGACTTATGGAACCGAAACGTGGATACTTATGGTAAGACTAGTTCAAAGTCGCTCAGCGAGCAATGGAACGAACTATGCTCGGCGTTTCTCTAAAGGATCGCATCAGTAATGAAATGGTCAGAGAACCAAAGTTACCGACATAGTCGAACACATTGCTAAGCTGGAGTGGCAATGGGCTGATCACTTATGCCGCAGAACCGACAACGGCTGGGGTAAACGAGTTCTAGAGTGGAGATCAAGTTAAGGAAAACGTAGTGTAGGACGCCCTTTGGTCCGATGAAGTGATGACATACGCAAGATTGCTGCAGTGATTGGAAAATGGAAGCAGAGGATCGAGTATTGTGGCGCGCCATGGTAAAAGCCTATTTCCAGTAATGGAAAAGTGTAGGCTGATAATGATCATGATTTATAGTTGACGGTTGTCTGTTACGATATAGATAGGCGCAAGCTTTTTTGCTGTCTAATACCGTTCTAAAGGCATCTGTACTTACATAACACCTTTAGATAGCGACGCTATTGTTACCCATAACTTCCTTCGTCTACTCATCCAATAAGTTCCTCTAATCTTAAGGATTCGACAACGATTTTATATCTACCTTACTTTCTGTGGCGTTGCTATCGTATGGCGGGGTGGTGTACTACACTAGTACCTCGGAGGGGGCCCTCTAACCTAAGATTTGAAAAGAGAGAGTAGCCTTCTAATAATATGATAAACTCAATGTAACCTATCCTTATTCCTATAAAATAAATATCGTCACACTCATATATCCTAAAAAGGGTAGGCAGCGGTACGTTCTAGTACTCTTCCACGATTAGCCGACGATATTAGGTCCCAAGGGTGGCAAGTCCGTCACCAATCGGGCGTAAATCAAATCCCAGGCAACGTTTTTTTTTCAGAGAAACTGAAAAACTAATAGAACAATTCCTATATTTAATTTTAAAGACTAATATAAGTTGAAGCTACGTAGACAGAGATGGCGAGGGCACGATGAGGTAGGGCATGAGGTCTAACATCCCGGCCTCGAGTTGGAAACGCACCATTACCACGTTTGGTGGCGGCTTATAGTTGGTGTAAATTTCTTACCATAAGGAAATCCGTCTGCTTGTCCACCTTCCAATATTATAAAAAAAAAATCAGCAGCAAACACTTTAATGCTATTTATTAACATACAGTCAATCCCAATATTCAATCTCCGATCGACAGATTGCAGTGACCAATCAATTGCTCATCTATAATTGCAATCTAAATATTGATTATTGAAACAGTTTATATAGCAATCTGGTCGAAATTTTAATTGAAAATTGGCAAAAATGGATTGAGCTCGCTTATTATGATCCGCCAATAGACTGAAGCCCTGCAAAAATTACTAAACATTATCACCATTTGTATTTATTTGCTAAATACACTATAATGCTAGTATTTAGCAGTATGAGCCCATTACTCAGCGGATAAGTTGTAAGGAGCTCGTTCAGAACATTAAACGGTGAGAAACTTAGCGAACGGCGGGAAGACATCGCGGTCGCCTAATTACGTTTAGCTAAGACGGTTATCTCTAAGAATATTAACCTTTTCAACATATTATTTGGTTAAAGTTTTTAATACAGATTGAAGACATATTTTCATAAAATAATAAAAATTCGGACATGTAGAAAGAGTGGATGATGCAAGACTGATTAAACAGATATACAATGTGAATATGGATGGAGACCTAGGTTGACATTCCATGACCAAATTGCCCATGTATTATCCGAGGGTAGGGTCAAAAGTCTCCGAAACCGGCGTATATGTATGAAGAGAGCAATGAATGTGGAGGAAGCTAGGCAAGTATGTAGCAGTCGTGATATTTGGCACTCGATACTCTTTGCCTACCGCGTAAGGGACATGGCGTGAAGATATGTGTGTGTAATAAAAATAAATAATATTGTTATATTCATGTCTAAATATTATAGTTTTATAAAATTCCATCTAAATATTTAAATAATACTTATATTCTTTATTTTTGATGGAAGAGATATTTAACATATTAAAAGAGGACCGAAGGAATTCAGTTAATGTTCTTGTAAAACGGATGAAAATTTTGAAACTAGTAGAAGAAAGCAAGAAAGCAGAAGAAGAAGCAAGAAAACTCTTCCAAGGTATGAAAGAAGCGACTGTTGTCAATCTAGCGACGTTTAAAGATGTTATGGACAAATTGGCTGATATAGATGTACCTAAGTCAGTACAGGAGTACTGCCGTCATAAAGAAAAAACAGACGTATTTACTAAAATCTAAAACTGCAGCAATTAAAGATTTTGTCACCAAAAAGTAAATAAGTTGCTGTTCTTGACTTATAATAAAAATCTATTTTTTGTTAAAACGTATACAACCATTCCAACTTATTACTTTTAAAGATTAAATTATAGAATCACTACATAGTATAAAAAAGTCGCTTTTGTTGTCCCTATGTCCCTATGTATGCTTAGATATGATTTTAAAGGCGGAAAGTTGACAGACTCATCTGTCAATAACTCCTGTCAAGATTTGCCGCTCGCCATCGCAGTCTCGTCGTGACCACGGTCTATGTAACTGGACCGAAATATCGACAAATAAAATAAAAAGTAATCGTGAGTATCCCGTATAAATAACTAAATATGTTAATATTACGCGACGATATAAGTTTAAAATCATATTTATATATTTACTTTCAAATAACAGATAAACATCCAGACATGTAAGGATTTGTATTATGCAATTTTTTCATATTGCGACACAAATTTGACCCACAAATTCAGTCAAAATTACGATGTAAAATTATAATTAGTGTGCTACATTCGCTTCTTTGCAATAACTTTTTAATGATTACATAACTAGTAAAAGTATTGATAATATTAAATAGAAATAATTAAATTTAGAAAAATACCTATACAAAATAAAATAAAAATAAAAACTTTTTTCAGCTTTTAGGACATTCCGATACATAATTAGTTTTAAACCAATTTTCTAACAGACAAAAACTAACGGGTTTATACTTTCACGTTAATACCAATTATTATTTATCTCATTTTTATATTAATAAAAAAATATTATAAAACAATACAATAATTATACAGTCTCACTATTTCCAATTGAATTAATTGTAATTATAATTGTAACTAGATTTTAATATAATATAATTGTAAATAGATGTAAATTTGGCATTTAGAAAAGAGCGACAGGCAAGTCTCTTGCCGTTTCTTCTCGTTAGATACAGCCTTGCGAAACGGTGATAGTTTATTTATTAGTGGCACCTACGTTTCAAAAGAGCTTTTTACGAGCCTATATATAACCATATTCCAGAAATAAACTAATTCTAATTCTACTTGAATAAAGATTATTTTGATTTGATTTTTTTTAAGAAAAAATTTATATCTCAAAACTTCATCCATTTACTATCAGCGTTGATCGCAAATAAATATTATATATATCGTCATGCCCATATATCTTCGAAAGAGTAGGCAGAGGTACATACTAGTATGCACTCACGATTAGCCGACAATCAATAAACATTAAACAAAATAAATATATAAAAAAT
>DVZN01001393.1:0-10267 GCA_018237365.1 Caria ino melicerta
CCGACTTTGACGCGAGAGGTCCCGGCTTCGATTCCCGGGTCGGGCAACTTGTTGTCTATGAGTTTTTTCAGTTTTTCTGAAAATCATAACGTTGCCTGAAATTTGATTTGTGCCCAATTGGCGACGGACTTGCCACCCGTCACATCATGGGGCCTAATATCGTCGGCTAAACGTGGGTACGTACTAGTATGTACCTCTGCCTATCCTTTCGAGGATATATGGGCGTGACGATATTTGTATTGTATGGTATAGTATAAAACAACGTACAACCACACATGGCAAGAGACCACCGTGGCCTATAGACAATAAATGTTATACAAGCGTTGCTGTCTTGTGGCTGGGGTGCTAGTGCAAGTTTACCGCCTACCCTGTACTCTAGACTGGAACACGATACGCCATAATTGAATATTATGGCAGCAGTATTGCTACTTGTAATACTCGTATTGAGATAATGACATTCTCGTGTGTCAGTTCATGATAACGAAACTAAGTAATTCAGTAGCTTGTGGTATAGGTGGTAATCAAACTATAGGTGGGATACTAATTCATAAAAATTACTATTTATGTACAGAAATAAATTTAATAAATACCCAGACCCGGATACAAACGCCTGTCTGTCGGGAATTTAATCCAAACACCGTCATAAACTGGCGTCGTTATACTACGCTATAATGATGTTATTACTGCAAACAAACTTAAAATCTATATTGCCACGATGATACCTGTTGTTTCTAATGTTATGTATCAAGTTTTGTCGTTTCAGCTAAGTTTAATGTTGATAATGTATTTTTAATCACTATTTACATATATGTCCATCTGCTCTTTGGGTTGACAAATAACATAAAAAGGTGTTAACCTTTTTATGTTATTTTTTAATCTTACTTGATAATAGCTGTTTAATACGGTATATCTCGACGGATGTGCCTTCCGTCTAGAAGGCAAAAGAGATCTGACGAATTCCCTTATGGTAAGCAGTTCACGGCGCTTATAGACACCAAAGGTGGTAATGGTGAGTTGCAAACCTGTATGAGCCGAATAAAAATTAAAGTATAATAACAAATATGTTAACAATGCGTTGTCCACGTATTGCGAAAGTTATAAATGTGGCTAATAACCCAGACATGTCGCTAGCGATTATAGGTAATGATTTAGTAGTAGCTTGTTTAAACCCAAAGTGGTCCAGGTGGCCCCACGGGGGTTCACGGGAGACCAGGTGGCTCTACACTTAAATTTAATTTTCACCAAACTTATAAATTGGGACTATTTTAATGGCAAAGATATAAAAATAAATAAATATCTGAAAAAATCAGACATATTTCAATTTATTAGTTTCATAATACACTAATTACATTTGAACATTTCATATCACATGATAATATATAACGCTATGTCGAGCACATGTTAATCTAACCCCAAAGTAGGCAAATTATTTGCTTGTGTTATGGGTTACAATACATAGAAATACATAAAAAAATACCAGAATAAATTTAATAAACACCCAGGACCAGAAATGCGAAGTCTATGTTCATCACACAAACGCCCGCCCCCGCCCCGGGAATCGAACCCGAGCCTCGGTATTCGTTGACGTAGTGAGGCAATTGTGCTACTACTTGGCCAGCGAGAAGGCTATAAGCCACAAGTTTCAGACCCTCTGGTTTAAAATGATTTCAATGTGCTTTACAGGAAAGATTACACGACGAATGTACGAGGCTCCATCAATACGCGACGGAGTGCAGCAAACATTTAGAAGAACGCCAAGCTCCGTTATGGGTTCGAGCAAGCGTAGGGCTTTTCAGGACATACTTTTAACGTATTTGTTATATTTTTAATGAAGTAGTGTGTAGTTCGTATTGCTAAGCACAAAAATTGTATGTGGAGAATTCTACTTTCAGTAAATCTATCAGACTTTGTGAACTAAATATCGTGCTAATGGCGAGAGTTCTGAAGTCTTTTCATCGAGAAAGGAATTGTACCGCTAAAATATATTAGCTTGCAATCACTTGGCTTCCTAATATATAGGTTCTTGGAATGTAGACAAAGTTTGTCTGGTTCAGAAGATCCCTTTTTCTAACCAATGCGCAGTATTATCATTCCTCACAAAGTTAAAATTTTAAATTTGTAATTGCTCGCAGCCTCGCCCGCACATGCTTTCCTCCCAGTCGGCATGAATTTTTAAAATTGATAGTCACTGTAAGTACGTCCTCGCCACACCAGTCGTGGGCGTGGGTCTTGACTTAATCGAAATAATACACAATAAACAGGCATACAAGACGCAAAACTTCTCCATAAGCAAAGTTGCAACACAATTTTCACTTCAAAGGACTAGTGGTCACAACGTGATTTCTTCCTTTATCAAGAGCGTCAGTTTACTCTTCCGAGTTTCCGTTTTAAACTATTTTTACTTTTTTCGATTTTCAAAAAAAAAAAATATTTTTTGTTATGGTTGTGTAAAATGCCGTACGCATTGCAATTACAGTCGACGTAATTGAATTAAAAAATGCCCAGTGACGTTTGATCCGTTTAGTGACCTTTTTTCACTGTGCTTTAATTTGTATTTTTTTGCCGCAAATATTGAAGTGTTTATATAACAAATCGTCAAATTGTGTACTTAATGAATGTGTACCCTGAAAGTTTGTTTGCATTCGTTTTCTTATTATAATGACGTTGCTGTATATATCTGTGTACTATTATATTAGTATTTGAAAGGTTGTAAGCAGTCCTGGCTGTGCTACTAGTACCAAAGTAATTACATATTAAATTGATAAAAAATAATAATAAATAAAAATCAATAAACCTTTGAACAAACTTTAAAATATGTGAGACAGACAATGACGCTATGTAGAGAATTATTTCAATGTTACATTGAAGTTAAGTTTTTACTGTTATATTCAATATAAAATATTAGATAATTTTGAAATATTTAAAGCAGAATAATAAAACTTTGGTATTAACATGTTTTTATTTATTTACTGTTCAATGTTACATGACCTATAGTTACTTTCTATCGTTGGAAGCGCTACATAAAAGTGTAATAATAATTTGTTACGAAATACTCTCCTAAGAAAGTATGGATTGTACTCCTAATAAGACATACTATACCTAAAATTTTCGTCTGTTTGTATAAAGTAAGACCGAAAACAATATGAGAATATGCAATCAACTTTCGTATTTCTATTTATTACTCGAGAACGGCTGGAGAGATTTCCATAATTTTCAATTGCCTGGATTTACTTCCAGCGGAAAAAGAAATATTGAGGCGAAACGAAATTCTTTGAGTCAACTAATTTGATGTGAACATGCTATTTTTTATTACAATACTATAAAATTATTTTATATATCTACAATAAGCTTTATACTTCCCACACAATCCCGGTGTCGTTACGAAGCCACTTTTGGTGGCAAGTGGCAATTATTGACATTTCGGAAAAAAATACATTTATTATCGCCTCTGTGGTGTAACGGTACGGCTGTCGCCTGTCAAGACAGCTAGCCGGGTAGATCCCGGGTTCAAGGGTGAAGGTACTATACTTTTACATTTACTATCGTTAGCACCTGACTTTCAGGTGGTAGTGTCGCAACGATTCAGTAGGATTGCCTTACCTGTCTCTGCCTCTATTGCGATGCTGGCTGTTGACGTATTCTGGACTGAAGGCCAGCGTAGCCTTTAAATCATATTGCACGGAACTTACGTCCCAGCATCAGGTTGACAACGCATCAATTATAACTATGGTGTCTTATAATAGGCACCGTATATTTCCTACCATCAGAAAATCCATTTAACTACTTTGTGATTTCTAGTTGAACTACTAAAAATAATCTGACTTATCAGACTATGAATGTCTGCTGGTTATAAAACGATTTCAATTTTCAACACTTGGTACTTCTTTCATTTTATTACAGTTTTATGGCAATAAAAATCAACCGTTTTCCTTTTCTTTAAAGCTTCCTTGTGAGTTTACTTGAAAGTTACCTATTTAATTGTTTAAATGCAATGTATACCAAGTATTATTATTGTTTTATTACAAAAAATACAATATCGATTCTTTAAACGCCTGTTATGTCAAATAATCAAAACTAATGGAGAATGTTCATAAATTTATATTAATAAGCTCTCCTCATACTCTGATAAAAATATTAAATGTCTGAAGAAAATATTGCGATACATCAGTTTCCGAGTTATGGAATTTTAAAGTGAGCGCGCGACGTTCTGTGTGACGTCATTATCAACAGTCAATAGGTCAGTCCTTACGCATGCTCCTGTGACGTTGTAGCCTGGGACGTGAGTGAGCGTGAGCGATAGATACGTTGCGATGTGACATCATGCGGTTTGGAAATATAAGGAAAATTGAAAAAAATCATAACTACTTTGTAATTTGGGATGAAGTAAAAACTAATGAGTTTGTATACACAAGCATTACCATGACTAGAGTTTCAAGAGATTTTGCATACCTTGTCACATTCCCCATTGTTGTTATTCGCGAATTGCGTTGATACGAATATACGTCTAATTTCGTATAAGATATGTAGATACCGTCTCGTAGTCTACGTATCGCCCTGCGATTTTACCCCTGATGGAAAATCAAGTATTTCGCTCGAGGCGAACATTGGCCAAATTAACATAAGTAATGAAAAACGAAAATAGTTTATCATTCACTTTTAATCATATTCATTTTTATCTTCTTCATAAAATCACATAATTATAATTATTTTTCGATTTACACTTAAAATAATTTTAAAATAAATTAAAAGAATACACTGGAATAATTTATACAAAAATCAGTCGGTTTGTGATAATATTCGATTCATATTATAATTAAAATCAATGTTACAATAATAGGAATCAGGCACATTATATCTATTCCTTAGTGAGTACTACAAGTTGGAATATGTTAATATACCAAACAGGTAAAACACATACAAGTGGACGATACACTTCAATTACAAGTGACTGTCAATATGACAAGTGAATTGAAAAAAAAACTTAAATCTCACTTTTGAGCATACATAATCAATTATAATAACAATCGCAATTGAGCAATTCACTAACTTATAAAGTAGGTACTCAAAATATAAAGGCCATTTTACGTGAGCATTAAAATATATATCTGTTCAATTGTTGAAATTCAAATAAAAAAGGGATATTCCTGCCCTTGCAACATGGACGCCATTTTATTCTAATCTTTGGTGTGTTGGACATAACAGCGCTGATACTCAACAAAATGCGGTTGAGACAATTCTAAAAAACTAATTTGTGCATTTAATTGAGATATCAGTTTAATAGAACTTGTGATGCGGTAACGCTTTTAAACCTATAGTCTACGGACGCAGATAGGTACAAAAATAGTTCACCTATTCAGTACAAATAATTAAGACTACTTAACAATTAAGTATGACGAGGGCTGCATTAGGCAATAACAATGCAAATAAAAAAATCACAGAAACGGAATCTTTTGTTCGCTAACCACGTGGAACTTTATAATTGGAAATGTCACTGGATCTATTGAGAATACAACCCTCCAATAATTCTACTTATCGCGTATCACACTAAAGTAAATTGACTAGGTGTGTTGTGAGTCGGTCACGTTGGTGTCGTGACGGTTAGTGCCTTTTCATATCGGAACCTTGCTTACACACGGGACGATTTATAATAGTAATATAAGGTAGGCCTTAAGATTGAAGTTTGAAAATGTTAAATTAAAGGCCTTTTACAGTTTTGTAGAATGGCACCGTGTATAGAGCACGGTTCGAATGAGAATAGCGCCTAAGACTGGTTTCGTGATGGAGCGTATAGCGTATTCCTCTTACGTTTGAAATAAAAAAATTAAACTCTTCCGTAGTTTTGAACGACTCAAACATTCTTCGACGATATATTCTCCCTCACTTTCAATCAGTTTTGACTTTATATTTACAAAGTTGGGTGTTTTTGGACACAACTTCCTCGACTTGCGATAACGTCACAACTCAAAAGACAAATTTCAGTTAGAAAAACATGAAAATCTAAATATGTACCACAAATCGATACCCAAGAAGGTTAAAATGTAAAGAAACATTTGTTTAGCTATTTTATTTTGATATCTCTCGTGGGAGAGTAATAATATCATTTTTGTACACGTAATATGTACTTAAGCCTAGATAGATTGCTTATTAAAATTTAAACCAAGCTACATCTAGTAATACTACATAATTAAGCGTCAGCAATATGTTCTCAGTGAGAGAATACTTTTATTATATTTGAACAATTTTATGACCATGCTATAATTGTCTGAATTCGATAGTAACTCAAATGTATTTTTTCTGTAATAGGATATTTATAGTTTACGATGGATTTTGTAAAAATTATAATAAAAAATATATTTTATTACAAGGGACAGTTGATAGAACCTACAAATTGTGTAAAAGATGTTTTTGGTTACGTTTTATGTAACGTAGCTGATCAACATCGTTGAATGTTTTATACATAATTCAACACAAAGGTATATTATCGTGCTTAAACGTAGGTAAGGTCTCATCGCATCTATAGGGTACGTAGAATTCAAATTAAAATACAAAATATTTCTGAAATATACATGATAGAATGTGTCGTGTCGAGTGGTACGTTCGGAGCAGTCGTAACAGTTGAGTTGCGAGGTTATCGCGAGCGAGCGGCTCGCGCGGCGCGGGCGGCGCGATCAGAAGCCGCTGGGTATGGGCGGCGGGTCGGGCGGCATGTAGTGCAGCTCGTCGGCGGGCGCCGAGAACACGTTGTAGAGCACGGCGAACAGCGTGCAGGCGGCGTAGGCGCCCAGCGCCGCCCACCACAGCAGGCGCTCCCACAGCCGCTGCTGCGCGTGCTTCAGCACCAGCAGCCCGATGGTGAGCCCGGCCAGCGCGCCCGCCACGTGCGCCGCGTACGACACCGGCGGCGCCTCCTGCACACACACGAGTCTAATTACTGACCGCCCTGTCACACTGTTTAGAGGGCACGACTAATCACGCCGTCAAATTACAGTTTCGATTTAAACAAAGTACTTAGTAAAACATATAGAATGTCTATATTTGGTGTGAATTAAGATCTCAAAAAACTGCATAATCGCTAAAATTGATGAAACTTGGTGCAAAAGAGCAAAACTAAAGTTCTTGAATTTCATAAATCTGCGCAGACTTATGCAAAATTGGTTGATTGAAAAAATGGTGTAAACGCCATTTAAGGCAATTACAAACCGACATTGTTCAAGAGCTTTGGGATTATTATCCCTTGAAAAATTACTTCTTGATAGTTTGTGATGACTAAAAATTAGGCGGCCCTTAGCGTATGGAAACTACTCGGACAAGAAATAATGCGACAAGAATCGCTTAAGTGGTGGAATGTCGATACTAATACGGAGACGTCAGAGCACAAAATACTAACGTCGTAACATTTCTCTACATTAGGGAAATTAAAGATAATATGAACATATGTAGTTATTTATACGGGATACACACGATTATGTATCTTTTATTTGTTTTGGTTGTAATAATTAAGATACCTAATATGTTATATACTATAAAAAAGTAAATCATATTAGCACTATAAGATGAATAATTATTATGTAGTTTTCTGGCTGTCCTCTATAAGAATTTTGGACATGAACATGGAATGGTTATAATAGTATTTATCGGGTCTATGTAACATTTATTATACTCGTAGGGATAAGCAGGGAGCAACCCACTATAATATAAATAAGAGCAGGCGAGGCCTCGTCTTGGCAGTCGAAAATATTCCCATTGTTCTTATCTCTAGATGTATATTTTCCGCACGCGAAGGTAATTCGATTGGTTTTCTGACATTATCAACAAGGGCATTTTCTAACGATTAACCTGATTGGCAAAAAATATCTTTTAATAACCAATAACTAGATTTTTCCCCAATTTCTCTTGGCATAAATGTAATATAATTAAACAGAATTCTTCAATTCAAAAAAAATAATTATACGGGGTGGATATATAGAAAGAAATGTAATTTGTTTTTTACGTGTAAGTTCTAAAGCATTCTGTTCGGATGAAATCTTTAATGTGCGTTGATATATTGGCTTATAATATTGTAGTTATTTAAAGGAACTATTTTTCAGATTAACTTAGAGATCAATCTTGAGATAAACAACACTTATATAAAATATATAACTTTAATACATTGTTTTTAATACAATTAAATACAAGTTAATATATTAGGGGGAGGCTAAACTTACAGGGAAGATTTTTTATTTCTTTTATATATTTACTCCTGTAAACGGGAGGCCTACGTCCAGCTTTGGACAGCAATAGGCTGATGCCTTGCGACGTTATGTTGATGATCGAATGATACTTTTCATAATTAAAAATCTATTGTAAATTATAACCATTTAAATAAATAAAAAAACTATTATCACATTTCCAGAACGATGTAATAATGTAACTAAATTTAGAAAAATTTGCAATAGACGCTTTTAATTTTCAGGTTTTGCAATCAATCTGTGAACCTACGCTCTAGTTTAAAATTTAATTTGTTGTAATTAGGATCAATTGGATTCGGATTAAGCAATTTTAGATCATGTCTAATGACTATAAAATTGCTTCCAAGTTATAGTCACTAGTCACTCATGGAGTTGATTTAATATGAAACACTTCTATAGCTTCGTTAATAATATAAACTATTTTTTATTATTATTTATAATATTAGAAGGCAAACGCTGTCTATAGACACCGAAGGTGGTAACGACGCTGACATTACGGCCACAGATTAAACAAATATAATGTTGCACGGAGTGTGATAGCTTAAGCTTTGAGAAGGGCTACAGGCAATAAAATGACCCTACGAGGTATGGTTAATACACAGATAAAACTGCGAGAAAAACTTTACTATTACATTATACTATTTCTCGCAAGAGTGCGTTCAAACAAACAAACTTCATTTTCGTTATTCATATAACGCGCTAATTTCATGAACTACGAGGACGGGTTTAGGCTTTAAATTTCAGGTAAGGTGAATATGCGAATGAAATCACGGACAGCAGGATTGTAGAGAATACTAACCTTAGTATACCTGGCGTGGACCGCAAAGCCGACGTCGCACGAGGCGACGGCGAGCGCGGCGAGAAGGCGCACGGCGCCGTAGCGCATGGCGTGGAAGTTGAGCAGCGCGTTGGCCAGGTGCGCGGCCAGCAGCGCGTACACGCCGCCCGAGGCGCCCGCCAGGCACACGTCGGGGTCCAGCACGGACGCCGCCAGCGACCCGCCCAGCACGCCCGCGCCGTACACCGCGCCGCACCGCGCCCACCCGTGCACCATCTCCAGCGGGAGACCCACCTGTAACACCGTCACACGTGCCGGTCAGCTTACATACATTAGTCAATTTCTCAATGGTAAAAAAACTCCTTCAATTTTGTAAGTAGAGAATAACTGCAGTGACTCCGGGCTGATGTCTCAAAAAATAGCATGCGATTACAAAAAATGTCTAGAGATTTTGCGGGATCGAGGCAATTTCGTGTAAATACCGAGTAATATTAGTAAATTTTTGTGGCATTTTTGTGGCATTTTATATAAAGTTGTTAAAGTTCGCAAGTGAAGTATTAACGAAAACATTAGGGTACCGTATGTTTTCTCGATACCACCAAATCTCACTAGTTGAGTTTGGTAAGATTGGCCTTTTTACTTAAGGCGACTAACCGTGACTGACTTATGTACTATTCTTATTCTTATCTACAATTTTGAAAGCCGATATAAATTCAAGCTACGTGGACAGAGGTACCTATCTACGCCAGGGAAGGAGTCATATTCTCGGTGTAAGTAAGGAATAAGAAGTATAATGCTGGACTAACCGCCAACTGGACCAGCAGGTTGAAGGCGAGGTGCAGCCAGCCGGCGTGCACTACGCTGTAGGTGAGGAACCGCCACAGCTCCTTCCGGCGATCGGGGCGGTACACCAGCGGCGAGTCCACGGGCACGGGGCCCGCCGCCGCCGCCACACCGCCCGCGCCCCATGCGTACCACGCGAACACGCCCAACTGCAACAACATAATTAATAAACTAATGTTTTTTTAATTTTTTCTGAAAAAACATAACGTTGTTTGGGATTGGATGTGCCCGATTTGCGACGGACTTGGCACCCGTCACATCATCGGAGCTAATATCCTCGGCTAATCGTGGGTGCATACCACTATGTACCTCGGCCTACTCTTTCGAGGATATATGAATGTGACGATATTTATTTATTTGCCAACGAGTGCCTACCTGCTAAGCAGCTCGTATAAGTGGTTAAGATTTTCTGTACCGC
>DVZN01001394.1:0-10264 GCA_018237365.1 Caria ino melicerta
CGACTCGTAAGTCCAGTAGATATACTAGAACACCCACGATTAGCCAAGGTACTAGGGCCCATGATGTGATAGGCGGCTAGCCTATCGCCACTTCGAGCACATTACAATCCCGGGAAATATCATCTTACTCAGAATAATCTGAAAAACATTTTAAGAAAAGTTGCCCGACCTGGGAATTGAACCCGGGAAGCGGCTAGCGGTCATAACAGGCGACAGCCGTACTGTAACACCACATAGGCGATAAATTATATATATTTAATATAAGTTTTGCCTCCGTGTGAAGTTAAACTACAAATTTAATAGAGCATTCCCTTCTTTTTAAAGTTGGTTGTATATAAATCTTGCAGACATTGTGGAACGACAGAAATAACAAGCAATGATGGCGGGCCCAGAACAATGGCTCCAGTGAGTATCGATGGCACTTGTCAAAAAATAAAAACGCATCGTCGACCGCCGCGCAGCCGCGATAAGGGTCTTTTGTTTTTCTTTATTTTCCATGGAAGCGAGTTTCGCTCATAATCAGAAAAGGACGTTTTGGCGGGTGTTTTGCAATAAACACGAGTCTTTTTTATTTTAACCAGTTGTAAAGTTTCGTATGCTTTAGTCAACACTTCTTTTTGACTAATTTTAAAAGGACCGACAGAATTCTCCTTTATAAAGTTTACTATTAGTATTTCTGTAGGCTCAAACAAAAAAAAAATAGAATCGCTTTGGTCGACCTCAAAACGTGAAGATCGGAAAACTATACCTTTTTTATATAAGAGGCAAACGGGCAGGAGGGTCTGATGGTAAGTGATCACCGTCACCCATGAACCAGAGGTCTCACAGGCGTGTTGCCGACCTTTTAGGAATGAGTACCCTCTTTTCTTGAAGGTCCCCAAGTCGTATCCATTTGGAAATTTCGCTTTGGGTAGCTGGTTCCATAAAGGTTCCTCACTTTTGAACATTTTCAATTTTTTATTGTGGGTAGTTAAAAACTTATATGGTTTGTCTAATGTTTGTGTCACACTGGTAACAGTTCTTTAGTCAACAATTAATTGTAGCAAATTTTAACAAGGCCAGCAGAATTGAAGAAAAATACTTTATCTTGCTAGTTCCGCAAACTCTCAAGAGTTAAACCTGGAAAACTTCTAGGACATAACGGTCGCACCGAACTGGAACACCTCTTTCGAAAGCCGGACCACGAATACCCACCAGCTCTTAGAACCAATCCAGTTTTGAGCTATCCCTCCGGAAGTTTTATCGTGTTTTATGACTTCTAATTGTTCTAAATAAATCTTTCGTCACTATTAGTAGTAGTTTTGTAGGCAGAAACAAAAAAAAAATGTTTTTTTTTTTTTTAATGGCTTTTGACCACTGCCTGGGGCAATGTGATTTCGCCAATTTCTACGTAGTGACTAACACACGTTATAATTCGAAATTTCGGTGGCATAGGTACTGCTCTCTTATTGGAATATACCCAACACCTGAAACAAACACATATAGACGATACAGCTAGACAGACAACACACTACAACAGATATGGACATGGGGTGTTAACTTTTGACAACACAATACTCACAACAAATTTAATTATTCTTAAATTAATTACAATTTAATGTTAAAATGTTCTATGTAGTGAAGTAAAACTTTTATTGACGGAGTATCAACATAGCATAAGAGAGTTTTAAAATTAATAGGGCGTGGGATGGACACGGGTAGAACGTCATAAAGAATATATACTTATTACTGAAGACTACTACTCTTATGTCTGTGTTGTCAACAATCATTTCACATTTGTCAGTTGTCACTTTCTCCAATAGTTACTATCAGGGTTGCCAACCGTAATATTTAAATCATATTTCTACGATATTTTTGGCTTTGAAAATATACGATCTTTTCAAATATTAGGATAGATTGAGAAAAAAATATCCAGTTAATATTATTGGTCCATATAAAAAATGAATAACAATCTACTGATTTGAATGAATCTTAAATTTGTTTACTATTATTCATAATGCACTCATCTAACCATTTTTAAACTTGAACGAGCCTTAAACTTTTTTTGGTATTTGTATGAACTCATCCTATATTTTTAAAGCTAGCCTATCAATGATACTGGGGTTTCCCGTATAACGATCAACCATCTTACTTCGAGATTATAATAATGCAAACGATATTAGATCGCTGTTAATTCAAAGTTTATTTAAGATTTTATTTAAATTTTAATTGTAAGTTGTGTTCTATTGTTTGTATTTTTATTGTTAAAAAAATGGTTGTATTTATATTTATTATTTATCTATATATACCGAAGGTTTTGTATAATTTCATTTTATTTAGATACATTTCTTATTTAAATTGTTTGCTATTATTTTATTAAAAACTTTAATACGTACTATTTTTTTTTCTAGAATACTTACTCCTAGTGTGTTGTACGATTCTCTAAAAAATAAAGGAGTCAACACTGCTCCCTATATTCTATGTTGTCACTTGTCACTTGTCAGTAGACCCGACAAAGAGGGGACGTGTTCCTTGTTTACAATTAAGTTTTTTAAAATGAGTGAAGAAATTAAATTATTTACCCGTGAAGAATTAAAAAGTCGCAATTCCCGTGAAGATGCAATCCTCATCATCCATAACGGAGTTTACAACGTCTCCAAGTTTCTGGAAGAGGTAGGTACACGCGGCACATTAAAATAATGTTCCACGATGATTGTTACATTACTTTTAAGTATTGCTTTATGTTAAAAGTTACTTTGATAAACTTTTAACACTTTTATACTAAAAATTGAAGCTTATTAAATATTTTATTAATCGTCTTTTGAAATTATACATAAATGTAAAGTATTAGCACTAACTTATGTTATTGTAGGTACCTCCATGCATAATATAATACCTAAATAGATTTTGTTATCTGCACGATGAATCGACAAAAATTTGACCTATATTATAGACGCAAAAAAATATGTGGATGGTTTGAAATTGTAGGTTATATTAATTCTAAATTTTTTATGGGTATATTTTTTAAGTATTTTCAACCTTCTCATGTACCTACATACATGATTTTGTTTCTTATTTTAATTTTTTTTATATTTATGTATTTAACCAGTTAAAATATAGTGATGCTAACAAGGCAGATGGCTTTTTAGAAATTTAACTTTTATTACATTATATTTAGTGTTGAATATTTTTAGTCTTGTTTGTATTTGTATAATGGTGACACCACACATAGCTATTATGTTTGTGTTTGGCTAATAACTTTCATGTGTGGAGAGTATGTTTGGCAAAATTATTACTGTATTTGCCTAATTGACAAATATAGCCAATAAAAAATATGGCTTACCAAACATCTGTCGAGTTTTCAAGGCTCATTAAAGGAGGCAAATACACAAATATACTGGCCACACATGGCCGGCTCACACAATCGCACAAATGTTTAACCGAGATGGATGAATCTGCTTATAACTGAAAGTGCATAATTAGGTATAGAACCTAAAATATTAGGCCAAAGAAAGCGTTATAAGGTTTTTAGAAGTTTATCAAATGATATCTACCAATAAAGCAGTGTAGCAGGTCGTATCGCCTGTTTGTTAATATGTTCAATATTTTGGCAAACACGGCAAACATCCTATCACAAATACAAACAGCCATGTGTGGAGCCACCATAATGAATATAAAAATGACCAATTCATTTTCTAGTTGCTAGGAGCCAATGCACAATTGGTGAAGCTTATATGTGTTTAATGTCGACTAGGACAAGTATATACTTATAACAAATAATTATACCAAACCAGTGCAAAGTATTTGCAATATATTTAATGACATATTTAATTTGATATAAAATACTTTTCATCCATTGACCAGCTCAGTGAAGGTCTTCTTATACTGGGATCTTCTATTAATCTATCTTTCTTATATTCTACTAATAGATATGATTCTCTACTGATAAAGATGTTAATGGCGCATTGCCAACCTTTGGCTGGGATATTCCTCCTTGCGAAAAAGTAAATTTCTAGGCTACCTTGCCCTCCTACCTTGAACATGTCAAGGGCAAGTACTGACATGACAATACGTACAGTAGGTGGTATTTCTGTTGTCTAGGAATAGGTTAACTACTATGTAACTCCATCACCAATTTTATATAGAAATGATATATTTTAATAAGTGGTGCAAAACTCTGTACGACTTTATTTGTGAGATAACATTTTAAGATCCTATGATTGATGTGGACAAATGGACTCAAGATAAGTAGTTCAAAAAATGTCTGCCAAATTATTTATCATAATATGTGGGTTTTAGTAGTCATTTATTTTAGATACCCTGTGAAACTCAAATGAAAAAAGCAATAGCAGATGTTATAGATCTTGCCAGGGAGTTAGTATACATGCTTAGCTACATTGACTAAACACAACTTTTGGGTGCCATTCTTGATAGGGGCATTTGTTGATTTTTTGGATTTGTTTGAGCATTTGTGGAGTTTGGTTGTTTATTAAATTTATTTCAGTATTGGTATTTCGATGTTTTAGTATTGTTGACAAACACCTATATCACAAGCACATACATAGTTCAGTGATATATCTATATTTTATATAAATTTAGATGTTACTTGGTCCTAAGAATAATGGCATTTGATCTATTTGATTGGTTAATTACAATCTCTTAGAAAAAACTTATTTCTTTTTTTCCTTTTTCTTTTGGAAATATTTTTATTCCTTCATGTGACATATAAGTGTATTGAAATTGTTTTTCATTTATTGAAAGATTGTACATAATTATATATTTATTTCTTACAAGATAAACTAAACTTGTGTTAAAATTTTAGGCATATGTTTGACCTGAATAAAATTTAAGTAGACAATGAACAATCAAATCATTATTTATTGGCACACATATAGTTCAATCGGACATTTAACCCAATCTTTCAATCCAAATAATATATAGAGGTGACCAATACAAGGCCAGTTGGCTAATTTAAAATATCATTTTACTTTGTTTTAATAAAATTTTGTTATTTACACATAATGTGGCCATGTATAGAGCAAATGCACTCGAATCTAACATGTAGCTTAATTCTATTAGGTTTTAGTTGTTTAGGTTTCAACTTTAAACCTTTTAAAATATTTCAATAGGGTTTACTGTCATGTAGGAATATTCTGGAGGCAAGTGTATTTATAAAAAAATATTCTGAAGATGTTGCAGTACTGAAATCAAAACTTATACCATACATAACATTCACCTATGCAAAGTCGGGTGAGGCTACTTGTTTCTATTTATACTACACAGCTTGTTCTCACTTTTTTTTAGTATGCAGTTTGTTTTTTTAGTAATATTTAATTTCATTGTAGTAATTTTAATTTTAATCGTTAATTGGAGCCTAACCAGGTAATATTTCAGAGTGGTAGACACAGGTAGACAAACTTTTGCTAACCTAATTTTTGTAATATACACACACAAACATTATGAATATCCATTTTTAACGGCCCAAGTGTGTGCTAGACCACCAGCAATGTGGGATACTATAGTTGCCAAATCAAAATAATGCAGTTCAATTAGAGAACAGTGTATGGTAACACCTCATTTAATAGACCTGTCTATTCATCTATATTTTTTCCTCTTAATTTACTGCACACTGTGTTACACATGCGCCAACATTGTTAGCTTAATACTTGCTATTGCCCATGACTTTGTTTGCGTGTGCCTTTAAAAATTTTTCATGCTATTTTTTTTGTGTGGAACTCTAATTATTTTTTTCCCAAATAAAAGTAGCCTAACATGTTACTCTATATAATATAAGCTACCTACCAGTGAAATTTCCGTCAAAATCGGTTCAGTCATTTTGGAGATTACCTGAAAAAAACGGACAAACAAAAAAAATATGAAAAATTGCCCTTTTGTAATGTGGAATGTTTAAATTTTCACAAGCATTCATTAGAAACAATTATCAAACAACAAACAATATCAAAATATTGCATAAGTAAACAATTCAGTTTTATTTATTTATATGTAATATAATATGTATATATGCATAGACACAGTCCGAAAGCTAAGTTAGGATATCTTGTATATTCAAATATTTCTGTACATTCTGGGTATCAAGTTTCTTTGTACCAACTCCACAGAATTTTGTTATACTTGTAATTTCTGAAGTACAAAACTTATGACCTGGAATATGTTACGGAACTATCTGTAAAGTATACTTTATCGGATAAACAAACATAAATGAAATCGTACTAAACGTTAATAATTATATCCAAATTTGAATTTTGTCTTTTGTGTTATATTTTTTATTGCTTTTCGCACGGGAACCCTTATAGTTAACGTAATAAAAGGAGCCTATAGCCTTCCTCAGAACATAAGTATCCGCCATCCAATACACTCCCACACCCAAAACTACGTATGTCTATATTTATTCACAAACGTGCGTCCCCGTCGAAAATCGAACCCGAATCTTGTCATTCCTCGGCGTTGTTTCGCGTATATTATGTTAATGTCGACGGGTTGGGAAAACCAATAACGCGGAGGTACAATCACTGACAAAATGATGGGACCTGTAAAACTTATGCCCGATTGCATTAACCACGACATAAGACACATTTTACTAAGAATATCTTACCTTTAAGTGCTACCTAAAATATACATTGTTTTGTACCAGTAAAGTGGTTTAAGAATGACTTAAGGTTAGTGAAATGCGTTTTGTTGCTAATTCTGTCTTAAATTATTCAAGCATAGATTTAGGTGTCACTTATGTTTAGTGCAATCGGGCATTAGACTCATATTGCTATACGTCAGTTCACGCGAATTTGCCCGAGATGCTGGTACATGATCTGTGATAACGTGAGCAATATCACCAGGTACCTGGAGAACATTCCAAAGTAGTGGTCTGTAGCTTTCACGAGACAAGAGATACGAGGGGTTCACACCACATACTTGATCTCAGTCACACTTAGCTAACAGCTCATGATCGCCATTTCAACTGAATCGTTACACTTCTCCACCCGTCACACAAGAGGTCACTTCTGTGTTTCTGTCTGTGCAATACATGTAACCCGTGACGGCTATCACCTGTATCGGCCAATAGTAGGTACGTGTAATGTCACCTACACTAAACAAAAAAATCCATTTCTATTTTTATGACTCGTCTTAATGGCTGTCTGTGTCTTGTCAGATGATTTTATTCGGTCACCAGGTATTGATTTCAGAGAATATTCAGGCCCTGGAGAAATTAAATTGCAATGTGCGGGCGGGAGATCGGCATTCCTTTCGAGGCCGAGAAACTTAATGAAAAATGCCAACGCGATGCCGCTTTTATGATCTTGCCTATTAAGTTGTGTTAATATCGGAGCATACTATATTAGCTTTCGACTTTGTATGTGTTTCATCAAGACTGCGTTGTCTTGGTACATACTAGGTAGTAGTACTCTATTAGGGTGGGTTAACACATATTGATTTATAATTTGCTGTCCCCTGTTAATTATCAGCCTCTCAAATGCTGACTATCCAAATATTTTATTAAGGCTAATTTATATGTATGTTTATGGCTGACCTAGGCCTAGGGCTGCCAAGGCTTAGGTCAGCCACAGGATTTATCTACCTTGAACCAAAGACGCTGCTGTTTGTCATCGACCACTCGTTAATAGAATAAACCACATAGTTGGCCTTACGCTGCTTTACTATCTGTTGAATAATGACGGGTTGGACCGTTATTTAGCAATTTTCTAGCCGTCAACTCTTCAAGAACAAACTATCCGTCTAAAGGGCAGGCAAATCCTAAAAGTAGGGCACAGGGTAAAAATAAATAAAAAAACATCGTCACGCCCATATATCCTCGAAAGGGGCGGCACAGGTACATACTAGTATGTACCCACGATTAGCCAACGATATAAGGTCCCATAATGTGGCGGGTGGCAAGTCAGTCGCCAATCGGGCACAATGATAATTGATAGAAAGTTTATATTCATAAACATAATAATTGGAAAGTTTATAACCTTTCTAACAATCGTCACAGTTTGGCTCACGTGCTTGTCCGCGCATCACTCCAGAACTGCCAGTGGACTATATATTTTGTTGCGTTGATAATTGTTAGAAAAATTTATTTGAATTCATAAACTTTTAGGTGGCAAATGATTTTTTATATAGATGCACTACTACTATACTATACTACATCTGAGATGTACTTACAATAGATGCACATTGTTATGGCAGTCCGTTATCTTTAGTTACTCAGTTATTACTAGTGCAACAAGTTCCCGACTTGTACACCTTGGCGAATCTGTTTACAAATACTTGTCTGTATTTACATTTTATTTAAACCTTTTACCTGCTGTTCTCGTGCCTCACACGTGTTTTTATCACTACGTTGTAAAACAGTAATATCTATACATATAATAAAATCGTAGCGTGGTAAAATTTGTACATTGATTTATTTTTCAAAATTTCTACTAGAATAGACTTAAATAACGATACAGATGACGAATCGACACTTTTGGAAAATCTTGTCTGTCTGTCTGTCCGTCTGTCTGTCCTCCTAAACACACTAGAGAGAGAGACTTGAGATGCTTAGCTTACCAGATTAACTTACCAGAACCGGGACACGACAGTGGCTACATTAGCATACAGGCGATACCAATAGATAAGGGGGTGGACACTAATTCAGGCGAGTTGCCGTTGAACTCTACTACCTAGTAAATAAATTACAATAGGTATTAATGTCAATAAATTTATTATTACTTCCAACGAGGTACTCGGCAGGTATGCAGTAAGAAATTTTTGATAGGGGCCCAGACCAACACAGGATTGATGAAATGGGACATTGGTCTATTTACTAGTGCTTAGGTGGTAGCATTGATATATGTTATTTAAGCTCGTTGGGTGATAGACGAAAAATCAGAATAACAATTAGTGGGCAAATATTTTTTCCTGATCGTCTACAACATCAAGCGACACAAACGAGGGATCCTATATTGTTCTACTTTCAGATAATAATTAGAAGCAGGCGTTACTTTGTGAAAATTCATAATTACACAAATAAAATATTGCAAATTAATTATTTTATTTTATTTGTGTGTTACTTTCGTTTACAATACGGGTCGTTGTTACAAGTATGTCACTAGAGCGCCAACTGCCAGTACACTTACTACGGCTAGTATTGCCACGGCTTTGTGAAGTATCTTGGTATGCTGGTGCTGATGGTAACCAGTTTTTATGTTTGTAATTTTCGTATTCATATGTATAGATTACTAGCTGTTGCCACATTCTAAGGACTTTATCGTTTACTAGCGACCCGCCCCGGCTTGGCACGGTTGAAAAACTGATACTAAAACTACAGGATGTCTCTCACAGACATTATATTATTATTACTTTAAAATTATCAATGTTTCCCTATTATTTTATGAATGTTATTTTTTTATTATATAAGGTTTCATATAAACCTTAATTTTTAAACAATTCTATCTATTAAAAAAACTACATCAAAATTCGTTGCGTAGTTTTAAAGATCTAAGAATACATAGGGACAGACAGACGCGAAGCGACTTTATTTTATATTATGTAGTGATAAAAAACATTAGCTCCGTTTTTACGCAGTCGAATAATGTAAATAAGTATCCTATATTTTGCTCGGTTTTACAACTTACAAATACACCAAATTTCTTACCGTTTAGTAGGGTATGCGTGATTGAAGAAAAATTTCACAGACGCACAGACATGAAATTTTTAAGTGTTCTGTTTCCCGTTTTTACTAGCCAGTACTATTTTTTGTACGGTTTTATTATATGTATAAAAAAAATGCTATTTTCCACATAGTCTCAATAACATGAAGAAAGTCAGTGACCTTGAAGTGGGTTTTTAGTTTTTCTGAGTATGAATTATTTTACAAGTTGAATTGCAAATTAAGATAAAAACAGTAACGGCGCCGAGCCCGTTCGCGGTCAGCTGCTACCCACGAGCCAGGCGACCGACTGGTCTCACGTCTTGCTTGGCAGTTGATTTTACTAAATATCAGTATCTCGTCGTGTGATAGGGAATAGGGACGAGCAAATCATGCACGGTTCGTCGATCACACATTTGTTTTTTTAGGAACTCAATTATTATGGAAGCATTAAATTGTGAGGACCACAAAAAAAGTATTTTATTTGTATGTAAATGTATTTTTTTTTTGTGATGGATGTTAAAGATAAAACAAAATATGTAATTGGATTTTTTATTTATTTATTGAAACGGACTTAGTCACTTCGTGACTTTATCGTCCCGTCCAGTTTACAAAAAAAAAAAATTAAATTTGCTTCAC